>SAYR01006011.1:0-31617 GCA_004382745.1 Argopecten irradians irradians
CCGTGGTTTACCGTACGCAGTTAATTTGCTTTTATAACTTCTAATAAACGTCCTTATTTATAAAATTAAATTGTATGATAATATATATTTGATACATTTTACTTTATATGTATCTATTCAAATAAACATTACAGTACGAATGATTTCCAGTAATTAACGGCAATTTTATGTTGCAATAAATATTATGTTTCTGATCGCAATA
Source organism: Argopecten irradians irradians (assembly GCA_004382745.1). Classification (NCBI taxonomy): domain Eukaryota; kingdom Metazoa; phylum Mollusca; class Bivalvia; order Pectinida; family Pectinidae; genus Argopecten; species Argopecten irradians. The sequence goes on from SAYR01006011.1 coordinate 203, forward strand.
AATATTTCTATCTGTCAAAGTCCATATAGACTGCAGAATCAATACATATTTTCTCATATCTCTGTGGCACATCATCTAGTCTGTCTGTGGTCTTGATGTAGTGGACATTTTACCTGGACACGATGTCCACCTGTAGTGGACACCGTGTTCACACGTAGTGCACTCCGTGTCTACCTGTAGTCTAAATCTTGTGCACTCCGTGTCTACCTGTAGTCTAAACCTCGTGCACTCCGTGTCTACCTGTAGTCTAAACCTCGTGCACTCCGTGTCTACCTGTAGTCTAAACCTCGTGCACTCCGTGTCTACCTGTAGTCTAAACCTCGTGCACTCCGTGTCCACTCGTAGTTCACACCGTGTGCACAATGTGTAACCTTTAGTCTACTACCAACTGTAGCTGTCCTGAGACGACCAAATCATACGAACATCGTTGGAACGTACTGTTAAACCGTTTCCCCTACATCTCGCAAGCATCATCCGGTACCCATGTAACTGACCACTCTCTCTGAGAACAGTTCGTATGAAACTGATAACCGTGTCAATATCACTATAATTCCTTCTTTGCAGACCAAGTGTCTTCAGAAGTCTCTTAATATGTCTTAAACTTACACTTATACCACACTGTTCGTCCAAAACATACTGAATTTCCCTGTACTTCAGTCCATGTTCATACAAATGAACCAAAAGTTCTGATCGCAACATTACCATACCGCATCAGATCCACGCGTGAAGCGTCGCTTCTCATTGGTTGAGCTATTACGTGCTCACGTAATACTTATTACGTGAGCACGTTATAAGTTTTACGTGATCACGTAATAGAAAAAAAATATTTTTCGTCTTACATTAAAAAAGATATTTTTCGTCTTACATAAAAAAATATTTTTCATCCTACATAAAAAAAATATTTTTCGCCTTACATAAAAAAACATTTTTCGTCTTACATTAAAAAAATATTTTTCATCCTTCATAAACAAAAATTTTTTTCGTCTTACATTAAAAAAAATATTTTTCATCCTACATCAAAAAAAATATTTTTCGCCCTACATAAAAAAAATATTTTTCACCATACATAAAAAAAAATATTTTTCGTGTCACTTCTGTGCCGCCGTAGTACCCTATTATTGGCGGGTTTATAGTGTCACTAGCTGTAAGTAGAACATGTATAGTCAGGTATATCGAAGGGAAAGTCCGTCAATATGTACTAATCTAGTAAACAAACACTCACAGAGCAAACCGGTCACTGGCCATATTTATTCATTGAAAAGTTTTCATAAAATTGTATGACAGGATGGGGTTCACACTTGAGATGAAAGCAATGTTTATTTTAAAGTGCTTGCGTAATATAGAAATATATGTACCCTTGCACGTTATTCGTAAAAGAACGTTAGCTTGACCGTATAAGTTTAAACATGTATTTTCCAGCAAACAAAATATCAAATATGAAACTTTCTATGATTGAGGGTAAATGAGAATAACGTTCGTAGTTACAACGTGTAATTTTTTATTTTAACTGCGATAAGAACGCGACGATATTACCATATTTACATAAAGATTGTTAAGTCATTGTTTTGGTAGTGCAATTCACGTCGTTTTCTCCCAAAAGAAGGACGGTTACACTCGCAATCACATGACGTCAAAATCAATACTTACCCGCAAGGGCAGATAACTCGGTAATATATAAATACAGAATATTAATAACCAACGTTTTTCACGGCGATTTAATTCCGCGATTTTAAGTAACATATTATTTTTTTAGTGATGATATAATTTCGCGATTTCAAATCGCCCGCTACACGCGAAAACAAGTTGATTTACAGTATATATCGTACATCCAGATTTACTGAAAGTTGTCGTTCCTTAAACAAAGTGTCACTTTCTTAGATTCACAAAAAAGTGAAGTAAATGCTTTAACATAAAATACAAAGTGTCAGTCGATACATAACCCAATTGTACGCTATAAAATCACTGACATTGCTCTTGCTGGAAACAAATATGTTAAAACCATTTTAAACGTTAAAGTTGTATTTCTGGTAATTTTCACTGTAACGATATATTGCTTAAGCATTTGATATTTGAACATGCACATGTAACTTATTGATTAAGCTCCCCAAAAGAATATGTCGGCCTATAAGAGCGCCGAAATCTAGGGATCATATATTCCTGGTTTTGAATACAGCGCCTTCAATCACCGCCATGTTCAGTACCTTCGGCTTTTGTCGGCATTCCGAATCGAACCACGTGACTTATGTCCACACGTCCTGCACGTGGTGATCCAGGTAACTAGCGTAAGCGCACATGTGTTTGTTTACGTTTTCCTTCTGGCTAATATGAGCAAATCGTGCTGGTATATGTCCACAAAGCGAGTATTTGAAACATCTAATTCACACATTGCCGTAATTCAATATTGTGTGTTTCAAATATTGTAATGTGCAAGCATTATTTTCTTTGTAGATCCAGTCTGCTGGGGTCGACATTGTTTATGAAAAAAATTGTTGACATTTGTTTTCACAACTGCCGTGTTACTTCGAGATTGTCGCGACGATGTTCGGAAGAGTTCGGAATGATTCGGCATCTTTCGAGCTTATTTTTGACGTTTACACGTTAAAAAGATTTTTTACTTCTATAATTAAAAATACTTCCAGTGCTGCAACTTTATAAAAAGTGGTAAAAGTAGAAAGCTTAAACCTCGGACAGACGGGGAAAAATGTGTATAATAAACAGTTTTCACTATGACAAAAAGAGCGAAAGTGATAGACCATACAACTTTAAAGCATGTTTCATTTGCTTATAGGCAAGTAAGTATAAAGAACGATAACTCAGTTAGACTTAGTGTTTTATTTATGCATGATATATGGTTAACATTTTTTTCTTTAACGCTCATAATACTAGCTTATATACGTACCCATCCTACCTTTCGATCGGGTACGAAATGGTGCCTATATGTGTCCTAGTGGAGCACTGCCTCTGACGTTCTCTCGGGCACAAATTCATATACTTTTTGCAGGTTTCCAATTATTTTTATGGGTATACATGCATTTATATATTAGTTTTGTCCCAAACAAACTTAACTATCATTCTTAACATTAACCGTACCGTTCACATGACGTTAAGTTCACAATTTGTAGCCTTGTAAAATTTTCCTTCGAAAAGACCTTCATATTTATATGTGAAAAACAAAATATCTCGCTGTAAATTTGATATTTTAGATGGTTCAGTAATATTGCCTAGATTAGCGATATAAAACAAGTACGATAAAATGCATACAAACATTTTAATAATGATTTGCATCTTCATTACTTTGCTCCATTAGCAGTGACAGGTACTAATTGTAGCTCTAAATACGTCAAAATCAACTGTCTAAAAGTCATTTGAGCTACAATATTGTAGCTGTAGCTTTAACCACAGGGACTGGCTTAAATCTATGGTTCATATTGACAATAGCAAGGTATCACATCTCTTTTAATAGATACATTGACAAAACTTGTTCTATTTCGTGAACAAGTTTCTTTAACATATCTCGCCATCATAAAGCTTTTGATTGGATTTTTAAAAAAACAACCCACACACATTCAGAAGTCAGCAAAAATGAATGACCAAATAAATTTTTAATAACGTATATATTAAATCTGTAATCGTGCATCTATCGTTCACTCATTCTAGATTTACTATCGTATCGCTGTAAAGCTATTTGACAACGTCCATCTGTCAGAAATCTTCAGAGCTACGTCATCGCAGGTTATTGTATTAAATTAGTGATAAAACTGCTTACGTGGACTTATGAAATAGACAACATGGGCCTGATTGATTTTTTTAACCTTATATATACAGGTAACAGTTTCCATATATGGCGCTTTACTCCTTAGTATACACGTGTGTTTGTTTATACACAAGTGACAGTGGAAATTCCCCACGAAGGTGAAGAAGAGTAACGACGAGAAAGGAATTCAATAGCTGACCTAGTTAGGATGGAGTTGTCATTCAGCTCATCGGTATTAAACACAGAGAGCATAGGTGGTGTATTCATGTTTTAGTGCGTAAGAAATACAGTATAAATCACCAGATAAAATATACATTAATATATAGCGATTGGAGTTACTATTCAATCGTTAAGTATTGTCAGAATATACCAACAACATCAGAGGGACGAACGTGTTGCTTCATGCAACACTCTTGTAGATATTGTGTTTCGGTGACAAAATGATTGCAAATAAATAATTATTGTCCTCAATTAAATAAACATATATTGAAGAAAAACCGCGCGATTTTCACGCAAAAAAGCACCTGGGCATGGTACAGAACTTTCGTGAAAGTGAGATTGTAGTTTGTTAGAATGGCCGTTTGACAGACAGAATCCTGTAAAATAACCCAACAGTTCATTTCATGTCTATATTTAGCGTTATTGGTCTTTCTTAAATAGATCCCGACAGCTTAATAGGAATCAAAGGCATGTGATTATGAAATTAAAGTCCAGTAGGCAAGTTTTTAATTGCCACTTCGTGCAGATATCCCCATACCCGATTGGTTAGTGCTGGTTGTTATTCCAAACAGGTCTAGAATTTAACCCCTGGTTCTCGGGTATATAAGGAGAGTATTATTGACTGTGGCATACACACACACACACACACACACACACACACCTCACTGTCATTTAAACTAGTATAAGCTCTAGCGCTAACGAACAACATGCCTTCATACAAATTAACGTATTTTAATGGAAGGGGGCGAGCTGAGAATATCAGATTGTGCTTTGCCGCTGCAGGAGTTAAATACGAAGATAAGAGAATCGACGCTAAAGAATGGCAGCAGTTAAAACCAAGTAAGTTTTAAGAAATAACTTGAACATGTTTGATGTTGTGGAGATGTAACACAAAAACAAGTGTACACAATGGAAAAAATCTTCATTTCAAATTACGAAATCTGTTGGAGAACTCGTTACTGTAAACCAAATATAATTCTCGTGCCACTGACCTTCGCGAATTTCACGTAAATTCTCGAAAGTTTATCTCCGCGAATTAACATTTACATAATTGATTCGGAATTTCCGTACAAAATTTTTAATCCGCAGATGTTAATCTTCGCGAACTTGATTTGAAATGGAAATCACGAAATTTAATAGCCGCGAACGAAAGTTGGTTTACAGTAATCTTCTATTAAATTATTCTATCGTTATCAGCCAACCAGTTGGGTGATGGCGATAAAAATGCTGTAGACTGCGATTTTTTGCAAATGGTAGAATGCTAGACACCTTAGTCACATCTCTAAGACGTGAAGGAACAGTATCATATTTTAAAAAACCCTACCTTTTGTTCAGGTAAAGGTAGATTCAATCATCAAGCAGATAATTAATAAAAGCTTAATGCTACGGTGCAATCCACGTTGAGAGGTCCTAAGTTAGAACGGACTGACTCAATATTAATTTATTACTATCGTAGAGTACAGAAAGATCTCGGAAAGTTAAATTAGATGAATGATAGATACTTCATGAAATATTATGACTGAAGGCAAGGCTTTAAAGGGGGCAGCCACGTGTGTGTGAATATGAATCATGCACGGCATGGGAAGAGCGAAGCTCTACTTGTTTTTTAGTTTATATTTCATGTAGCTAGAAGACATAATTTAGAAATTTACACGCATTTCTTATTTACATGTACTCAGTTCGCCGTCGTCAATACTTTATTTCAATCTAGCTTCAGATTCATTTTGAACCATTTTCTGATCATCTTTTTATTATTTACGTTTGTCTTGACATAATCTGAATCAACAAAAGGCCTTGTATGCTAATGATCAATTTACATTATTATGTTGGTGACATTTATTGAAAGTATAAAAATTCTATGAAGTTTTTATTGTGATTCTACAGAAACTACACATGGGTTCCTGCCGGTCCTGGAGGTTGACGGCAAGTCACTCTCGCAAAGTACTGCTATTCTTTGTTTCGTGGCCAGTGCAGTTGGTATGATGAAATTATATGTATTATTACATTCATGCAGAGTAACAAAATCAAATTTATAACCTCTTTCGTAATGGTACAAATGGTATTATATTATACAATGAAACAAATTTATTGGTAGTTTTGTACCCATGTACAATATTTTCCATTCGTCAAACACTTTTTAATAATTGTATCTCATTGCTTTCAGCTACATAATGTTTTATTTTGCAGACGTTGTGAACCAATGCTGGTTGCCTTATTTTGCGTACCCTCCATGTTTTCATTATTGTTATTACGTTTAATGTTTACTGTAGGTTTGAATGGAAAAGATAAATTCGAAAGTGGCAAGGTGCATGAGGTTATTTGTACTGTAAACGACTTTATTGAAAAATTGATCAAAGTGGTCTTCGAAAAAGATGAAACGAAGAAGGTAAACAAATCTTGTATTCTTAACATGCAACATAGATTGTATACGCTATTCATGTTCAAAATTTACCTTTACTAAAAGTATTTAAAATAAAAAAAGTAAAATATATTTCTACCACAATATGTGGTGATATTCAACTCTCAGGGTATCAAATAAACAAAGCGGCAGTTGATTAAAGCTCGTTTCTTTTATAACTTTTGAAAATTACTCACTCTTCGTGTGGAATAAATTCAATATTCAACAACCACTAATTGTGTAATCTCTATTTAATATCTTTCCACACACAATAAAGGATGATTATTATCTACATGATTATCAACCCGGCAATAATGTGATACTGTTTCTAGGCGGATGCTATGAAGGACCTTCTGGCCGAAGCTGTGCCAAAGACGTTAAATATCTTAAAAAATACCCTTGGAGGGAAACTATGGCTAGTCGGATCAGAGGTAAATGTAATACACATTATGTAGGAGCATTATAACTGACTTCCACTTATACAAATAACATTTCCCATCGTCAACTAATAAGGCACTTAGCTTACGTCAAGTTTGTGTTAGTTCCCAACGTCAACCTTTGAGACACTTAGCTTATCTCAAACTTGCATTAGTTCCAATCGTCAACCAATAAGGCACTTAGCTTACCTCGAGCTTGTATGAGTTCCCATCGTCATCCAATGAAACACTTAGCTTACCTCGAGCTTGTTTGAGTTCCCATCGTCATCCAATGAAACACTTAGCTTACCTCGGGCTTGTGTTAGTTTCCATCATAAAAATATAGATATCGTGCAACACGCTGTCATCCATTATTATAAGAATTTGGAAAAAATAACGCGAAGATCTTTCTTAAGCCGGTGTAACGTTGCAAATGGACCCCCGTTGAAAACTGACCTCGGGTCATTTTTCAACGTTGAAAAATCACCCCAAAAACCGTTGAAAACTGAACATTAAGTGCACTTTTCACATCGACCCGTTGAAAATGGACCCCGTTGAAAAGTGACCCCATAAAAACTCGTTTTTTAATTACGTAACCCAACTTTTCCGATGACTAGCCTCAGTCGACTTTCTATCTATCTTGCTTTGGAAAAAATAAATGCCAAAATGCCAGGTCGTTATTTTTATCAAAAGCCAAGATTAATTTTTTGTACATTTTTATCGATCTTTGTACGATATAATGAAGAAAATAAGTGCAGAAATTAGCAAAATTTGCTTTTTGCAATCAGGGTCATTTAAGGACGTGCCAGGTTCAGGAGGTAGTGGACAGCCAGATTATCTAGAGAAAAACCACACCACACAACACACCACACCACACAACATACCACACCATACCACAAAACACAACACACAAGAACAACACGACACACAACAACATCATACGACAACACAACACATCAACACACCACACAACAACACCATACGACAACACAACACCATACAACAACACAACACAATAACATAACACACAACAACATACAACATCACACACACAACAAAACATTATACAATAAAACAACAATATACAACATCACACAACAACACAGCACACAACAACACACAACAGCACACAACAACACCTCAACACACAACAACACAACAACAACACAATGACACAACAACACCATACGACAACACAACACATCAACACACAACACAACATCATACAACAAAACACAACAACATAACACACAACAACAACATTACACACACAACAAAACATTATACAACAACATACAACCACAAAGCACACTACAACACCACAACACACAACATCACAACATACAACACCACAACACACAACAACACCACAACACACAACAACACAACACACAACAACAAACCAACAACACACAACAAAATAACACACCAAAAACACACAACAACACACAACACAACAACACACAGCCACACAACACTACAACACCACACAGCCACACAACATCACACAACACCACAAACTCAACAACACACAACAACACATCACACAAAAACAACACACAACCCAACAACACACAACACTAACAATAAATTAAATGCGGTATTTGTTACGATGATAACAATACAAATTTTCAAGTCAAATCGAGGTGATAGTAATTTAAATACTAGCACAGAAGGGGTTCACTTACATTAGGAATGGCGACAACAGAATTCGAGAATGTTTGTGCAACAGCTATATATGTGTATGTACTAAGGTCATTTTCTAACAGACGATCCGTTGAGAATTTGCCAAGGTCATTTTTCAACGGAGGTCCATTTTCAACGTTACACCGGCATGTAGGTTTCTACTTGAGGTCCAATGACACTTTGTATACTCTTTAATCGAACGCCATACCCCATAGGAACACAGAATATTCGGTTAAATGGAACGCGTCATTACATGGTTTGCATGTTATTTTCTTTCATATCTCGTATTAAAGAGAGGTCTGTGCAGCGTAATGAACCTATGCAAACTAATAGTCATTGGTAAGAAAGCCTATCCGTGTCGTCATAATGGTTTATGGACTTTTGATGCATTGTGACGTCATTAATTAAAATGGTATCCTCAAAAGTTGAATAGCAACGTCAATTATTTTATTTTTGTTTTCATGAATGTGATGTGAAAGGAAAAACTCTTTCATATGTTGGACATAATGGGAAGCATATATCCTACCTATGGAGTCACTAAATTTGGTGTAACACTGATGATATGACGGTTTTAAAATCGAAATGCAAAATGTCATAATTTTGGATGGCAACATGTTGCACAGTATTCTGAAATTTACTGAAACCATATTTTGGAATGGTACTACTTCTTCTGAACGATTTGTGACTGTACTTATCGTGTAATGCCAAGACAGCATAAGACACAAGCGTAATTAGAATGTGATTGGTTCGTAGTGTATCGTATAGAACCTTCCAAGTTTGCACAACCAAAAGGTTTTGCTAAATAAAATACCCTCTACATGTATATGTAAAGGTAGAACAAAGTATCGAAAACTCAAATGATCGGTTTATTTCCCATAGTGATTGTATCACAACACTTTCGGTATCAATATTACTTTTTTAATTCAATTCAACATTATTACTTTCTTGCATCCGTACAAAAGGATCGATGGCAAAACATACATAACACACATTATGTTAAAACAACAAATTTAACATTTATCACGCCAACTATCATCAGTTAAAAGTACAATCCTGTAGAAGTTGTAGATAATTAGAAGACAAGAGTCGTATCAAATTTTCAAAATCAGTTAGATGTATGGTTAGTTGTTCACATTGTAGATTTAACGGAACACTTTAAAATGACGTGGGTTTCATCATCAATGTCATAACGGAATTTGCATAACCGCAGAGGACGGAGAATCTTTTTTTACCTTACTTGCCTGGATTTGCACACATAACTCCCCAGTCATAATGTTAACAGCTTAATCGTCATTGAATTTTACACATTGTTATTTACTTGTTGTACATATTTTTGTGTTGTAGATGACGGCGGCTGATTTGGTAGTGTATAACTCGTTTGAGGATGTAGTAACGATGGCTAAGGAACAAGGAATGGACATATTTGCTGAGTATCGGGCTTTGGAAGAGCATGCTAACAGAGTAAAAAACACCCCAAAAATTAAGAAATGGCTTGAAACTCGCCCTGTAACGAGCTTTTAGTTTTACATGTAATAGTAATATGACTTTTAGTGCATTATTATGACATGACAGATGGTTCATTATATTGCATTGGTAGAAAGCGCATGCATTATTTATATTGGAAATATATTGCAAAAGACCCACTGGGAACCTGGTGATTGGTTGGCTATAAAGAGCTGATCAAATAATACTTTTTTTCTGTAAGTACAAAGTGATTTCAGGATTCATTCTTACTTAGGCATTAATATATCAACAAACAGAAAACAAAATCGGCTTGGCCATAATGTTTTGATCCGTATGTGATCGAAAGAGTCGTGCATCCTTAATATTTCTTTATTTTGAATTTTTAGTAAAAAGTATAGATGTACTTGACCTTTTTATTTCCAGTAAAATGTATATTTGTACTTGACTTTTGTTTTATATTTACCCCAAGCACTATATCAATTACAGCCTATTTGTCAGATTCATCACGGATATTTTTAATATAAATTAATATATATTAATATATATAATTTCCATTAAAAATATTGCCGTTCAAAATGAAAATAGTTATTGAGCGTGAGTTCGTGACAGAACCCTAAAGCGAATCCCAAACTTTCGCGAATAATTGTATACACTCAAGTATTAGCTTCCCAAAAAGCTAAGAAGGCTACCATACAGCATTATTTATTTGGAAGCAACGACAGAAAATCTTTAGGGATTGTTTTGTTAACATTCAGTTTGCATAGTTCTTGTGACAATTAATTTTGATGATTAATAATTTAAATGCTTTCAAATTCAATGTAAAAGATACTCAACTTCATGATATTCATGAAAGGGCCATTGGGCTACCTTTCCTAAATAAAACAATTAAAACATAATAATTTAATTTTATATGTTAATTATAACATACTAATTTAATTTTATATGTTAATTATTACATAATAATTTAATTTTGTATGTTAATTATAACATAATAATTTAATTTTATATGTTAATTATAACATAATGATTTAATTGTATATGTTAATTATAACATAATAATTAATTTTATATGTTAATTATTACATAATAATTTAATTTTGTATGTTGATTATAACATAATAATTTTATTTTATATGTTAATTATAACATAATGATTTAATTGTATATGTTAATTATAACATAATAATTAATTTTATATGTTAATTATAACATAATAATTTAATTTTATATGTTAATTATAACGTAATAATTTAATTTTATATGTTAATTATAACATAATGATTTAATTTTATATGTTAATTATAACGTAATAATTTAATTTTATATGTTAATTATAACATAATAATTAATTTTATATGTTAATTATAACATAATAATTTAATTTTATATGTTAATTGTAACATAATAATTTAATTTTATATGTTAATTATACATTATAATTTAATTTTATATGTTAATTATAACATAATGATTTTATTTTATATGTTAATTATAACGTAATAATTTAATTTTATACGTTACACTCATTTGTATTGGCCAGATCTTTGAGGTTATTTTTCCATAGACCTAAAGAATCGTACGTCAAGTATTATGACGTCATACATAAAGAACGGTTTTGCGGGGAATTATAAAAGCGGCACAGTTATTGGCAAAACTGAATTATTGGATAAGATATCAATGCGCTTCAACTCCATTTTTTTATTGTAAAAGTAAGTAAAATCACAAAAACTTATGCCTAACTTGTACCTGATTGAGTTATCTGAATGAAATCATAAGCATTATTCTCAACATCTTTTGGAGCTATGAAGACATAGACAAAAAGGAAGAACTTTGTATTTCATAGACGCGAAGCGCCTATGAAGAATGTCCTTCCTTTTTTTGTCTATGACTTCATAACCCCAAAAGATATTGAGAATATTGCTTATATAAAATTGATAACGATGGCCAAAGATGAGGTTACAACACCAAACAAGCTGACGTTTTGCCTTCTGGCGCAGTAATTGTCAACTAACGCGTTGTAATTATGACGACTTCGGGAAGCACAGAACTTTATTTAACGCATACAGTTCCGCAAATATCCCCAAAGTAAAGCCTGAAATTTTATTTCAGCATCTCCCATTTCCAGAAAGCTTTTACAAGTAGGTTATGATCATCTAGCTAACAGTGTAGTTAGGCTATATATAGATGCTTCACGAGCTCCCGATAATGTAAACAAAACTTGGCAAATCACCGAACATTTGAAACCGCTCTAGACTTATATTCTATTCAGTACATGTTGCACCGTCTTGTGTGATTTCTGAGCATAATGTCCGACAACCAGAACAAAACATTCGGACTTCTCTGGGTTTATCTAATGATAATTTGTTTGCAACAATTTCCCCACTGGTACCCCTTACACACATGAAAACTTCAATAACAAGTAACCAATCAACACACGTAAATCGTTTTGGCCAGCCAATCAAAGTGAACATGTTATTAATAACCATGTGAAATCCAAACAACATGGCAGGCAAAGCAACCGATTATAATAGCTACCATCCCAGCCATCCTAGGATGGTAGCAATGACATGTCCACAGAGATTTCATGTGAAGATTACAGAGAGCGCGTCTTCGATACTCCAGAGGTTCCGATCACTTTCGATCTCTACACCCCTAGATAACTTCATAGTAAAATCGGAGGCAGTTCAACCAAACAGCTGAACCAATCACAGTCCTGCAAAGATTTCCTTTGAAGACAGAGAGAGCGACACCCAATATCGAAGTCACACAGCCAACCACAGTGTACTGTTATACGGCTCTTTTGATGTACATCCGGGGGCTCTGTATGCGACAACATATGAAACAGGTAGTTTGTTTCAAAGAATCAAATAACGGTATATATTATGGCTTTGGAGTTGGGCGTCGCTCTCTGCATCCTTGATACTACAGGGGTTCCGATCACTTACGACCTCTACACCCCTGGACTATCTCATAGTTAAATTGGAGTCAACAGAACAGGTAATTTAGCCCAGGGTGGATATATACCATCTGTAATAGTAACCCCTGGGATATCAAAGATGATCGCAGTTCTACCAAGCGATCGACATTGTATGTAATATATACTTAATTTTGAACTCTATGTCTAGCTCGTTGAATATTGTTCACGGTCACTTAGACATTCTTGTGTCAAACGTAGGACTGGAGGTAATATTATATAATTATGATTGAATAAATAACACTATATGGCATATATGTCTGTTCCTGCTGACTGCCGACTTCACGGTCTATCTATTTACCCCTAGTTATTCATAGCATGTGGTTAAAAGCATACGCTACGTGTGTAGATTTCAATTTCCGCTGGAACATCGACATGCCATCATACAAACTCACCTACTTCGATGCCAGGGGAGGGGCAGAAGTGACCCGACTAGCGTTAGCAGCCGCGGGGGTAAACTATACAGACGTTCGATTTAAAAGAGAAGAATGGGGTCGAGTAAAATCAAGTAAGGACTAGCGGTGATGGAGCTCTAGCATGTATTTTAGACTATGTCTGTATTCCGTCTTTGCATATTACAGAGTTAGCTCCCTTGCGGGTAGGTATTGATTGTTACGTCATTATTTTGTGAGCGCAACCCACGTCGTTTTCTCCGAAACGTATGACGTTACGCTCTTAAACATATGACGTCACAATCAATACCTACCCGCAAGTGCAGATAACTCTGTAATATGCAAATTCGGAATAGATATATACACTGACGTTGTTCAGAGGTTTTGCATGAGAGCTTCCTAGAAAATGAAATTCGATTTTGTACAGCTTTGCAATGTTAGTATTTCGATAGTTTTGTGTTTAGCACAAGGTAGTTATTTGATAATTTAGAAACAATGCTTTATTTTTTCTGAAGTTTAGTAGATGCGGCATATATTTTTAAACACATAAGCAAACTTGTTTTTATATAAATATTCTGGATACGTTACCAGGGTCGGTGCCCGTATCCTCGTCGCAATAGTTTGTCATAACGTTAAATACTAAAACATCCTCTTCTAAAGGATTTACCAAAACGTAAAATATCAAAGCGTAAAAAAGATAAACACGAAAAATTCCAAAACATCTTTTTCGAAATAGTTTGCAATAATGTAAAATACCAAACATCTTCGTCGACAAAGCTAATCATAACGTAATATTTATAATAAAAATAGCATACATAGTTTCAGACTTTTAGTTATTATAAAAGTTACAATGTCTACTTTGATGTCATTTTCACAGCTACTCCTCAAGGCAAACTTCCGATTTTTGAGGTTAATGGCACTGTAATTCCACAAAGCCGTGCCATGCTACGCTTCATAGCCCGGGAACATGGTATGTATGTTGTTGAAATTTAAAAGAAATATTAACGTTATTATTATGACATGGGCAAGCATAATATGGCGGAGGACACGGTTTTGTAATAATGCAGAAGACTATAAGACTCTGTCATATGTTAAAATATTGGATATCTAAATTCTACCTGAGGACTTCTCTTTCATAACTCGACGATTTTAGTGTAATTTTACAATAAACATGTTCAGCCATTTTGAAAATCCTCCAGTTATAAGATCTAAGAAAACCACGACTGAAAGTTCAGTTCAGTTCAGTTCTTTATTACTTTAAACCAATTGGTTTATCGGTACAGTGCATATATATATACAATGCAGACAGGAAAAACAATACAATATGTACAGACACACAACATACTCGCAGCGTACACGTATGAAGTGTAGAGAGATATCTCACATTACGATATATTTACATTCGTCACATTTAATTTCTAGCTTAAAAAGTCAATATTCTATACATAAAAATGCTTTCTTTTTGTAACGCTGTTTGCTTCCGTTACAGAAGAAAAAAATCTAGCTGGTGTCAGATAATAGCGTTCAAGTCTTACAAAGAAAACACTTATTTTGTTCAGGTCGTGGCGAAATGAGGTGTAAGAGAAATGTTGTAGCTACATGTATATGGGAAAAAACTTCATATTTACGTCACCTATATAAACGATAACGTCATCGGTATCCTAGACGTATTGCTATCTATGAACTCCCGTGGCTTATTACTTTAGATAGAGACACGGCTAACAGCATCCTTCCTTCAATACTTTCTTGAGTGATATTATTGACATATTTTGTTTTACTTTTAGATTTGTATGGTACTAACAACATGCAAAACACTTGGGTGGATGTAGTTATTGAAACTGTTCAAGATCTTAATGAACAAATGTTTAAATTTTTCTTTGAAAACGACGAAGCCGAACAGGTAATTGTTTAACTTTTATGACTAATAAATACAATCTAATTGACCCAATTCGATAATTAATAATTTTGTCTAGTTCGACCTTTTAATTAATTTTCAGTAAGCTCTATTTTTGCTTATCTGAAAGCTTATCTAAACAGGAGTTGTGGGAATGAAGGTTAATGAATTAAGGGGTAAATTTTTACGCTCGATGAAATGATGATGTTGGAAAATAAAGTATTTTCAAGGTGAAAGTAGGTCAGCGTTGTTCATTGCATTTAAAGACGATTTTGGTGATCAGTATCCCATGCCATGGAAAGCTTATATTTTATCTTAGACAGGCGACTTTGGTAAATCAGGAACCTTAAACTCCTTCGAAACGTCTGGTTCTTCAAAGTTTTCAGGCGTCTATACGTGTTAGTGTTCATTGATATTGATTTTAGTTGAATTTTCTCAAAGCTTAATACTGTAGTCGTTTTTAAGTTGTTATTCCCTATTGCTATTTTCATTGTGGTGGTATTATTTGTATATCTTTATCAAAATAAAAAATAGTACAAGCTTATACATTTAAAAATAAAAGCAATTAAAAATTTTGATGATTCATTTTAAGCACTTTTTTATTTCATTTCACAACGGTTACAAGCAACGCAACCTGCTTCGACGATATCTACATCACTTAAGCATGAATGTCAATATTAAATAGTTTAATTTTTTCTTAAATAAACGTTATCCTAAAATCATATGTAATCATTTACCGTATCATGCATCCTCTTTTTAAGGCTAAGCTACACAATAAGCTATTGGACGCAACGGTGCCGGACTTCATGAAAGTCTGCACAGATATTCTGGGTGACAAGGAATGGATGGTTGGAGATAAGGTAAATTTCCTTCGATATATATCGTTCTTTTCAAACGAAATACAGGGAAAATCTATTTAATTATAACTTATTAATTCCAATTCGTTATACAAATAGTGCGATCACGTGGGTTTTCTCCGGGCACTCTTGTTTCCTCACACACTAAGACCCCTCGCGCGCTTACACCCGGATCATCGAGATTGATTTGCATAAGTTGTATAACTTGTTTCGTAATTGATGTGAAAGAAATAAAGTTTATATTATATATATAGATAACAATGATTAAACATTTAGATTGAATTATACTTTATTTCGTTTTCGTAAATTACTTCGGAAAATCGATTATCAACTTGCTAGAAACTTTTTTTCTCAGATAATGTTGTGTTCACAAGCAAACAAGCTTTTCATTTTTTAGAAGAAAGAACTGGAGGTATTTTGTTCAAAATATCCATATGAATCTATCATATCTATCATTTGCTATTCGTTATTCCGTCTATGCATATTACAGAGTTAGCGGATAGGTATTGATTGTTACGTCATTATTTTGTGAGCGCAAATCACGTCGTTTTCTCCGAAAATTATGACGTTACGCTCGCAAACGCATGACGTCACAATCAATACCTACCCGCAAGGGCAGATAACTCTGTAATGTGCAAATACAGAATATAAATTTTGAATTAGTAAATGAGATGAACAAACGCCAGAACTAGTTTTTATATCCTAAAACTAAAATGCAATTTTAAAATCTCAACAATTACTTATGTTTTATACATGTAGTGCTGAAGTCAACAACCAATTTTTATTTCGTTATGCATAAAATCATTTTAACCGAGTTGGTTATATTTGCATTTTAATATATAGACACAATCAGTTATTAATCAATGAATATTAGGTGGATAATCATCTACAACGTCATTGACCCATTGAAGTTTTACGAAATACCTGTAATTCATATGTTGTAAAAGTCAGTATGAAATATCAAAGAAAATATTAAATTACTTTACATAAAGACAAAAACGTAAACATTAATCACAATACCTTTTTAGAATATGTAATAACAAGCAAGAAATCTAGAAAATAACAATTGAAATTTGTTAGAAAGTACAGGTCTTTTTCTATAAAAAGAAAATGTTGTTTATTCCAGTTGACGATTGCTGACCTGGCTGTGATTAATGCATTTGATTACATCATCCCAATGTTTACCAAAGCGAAAGGAAAGGATGTCTATAAAGGTTTTCCAGCGATGAAGACGCACGCTGATCGCGTGAAAAATGTTCCGCAGATAAAAGCTTGGTTGGAAAAACGCCCTGTAACCGAATTCTGAACTAATGTTTAAACATCATATGTGTATATTTAGACTTGCTAGGCTTGTTCACTATACGCAAGTACTAGCCGATTTTGTTTACCATAACTGCATGGTAACATTGAACTTTGAACTTGCGTATGAAAATGTTCTATGCAACTGAGCGGCCATGCAACTTTAAAAAAAAAAAAAAAAAAAAAAAAAAACACATGGCTTTGTTTAAGAGCGAAACATAATCCCTATTTAGGTGTCGTTTTCTACGTGAACATTTATTAAGGATGTAAACCTCTGAGTAGTCAAAATTTCCTTGTATTAATCTTTTTTCTTATATAGATTTTTGGAAATAGGAGTTCATACCATAAAAGAAAATGGAAGAAAAAATAAATGTCCGTGTGCTCGTTTTTGAGCTATTGTCACTCAAAGATGTCATATATACCAGAGATTAAAGCCACAATTTCTTAGTTAGATGTTTGATATGAGTGGATGTTTGTAGAACATATTTTCCAGTTGTCTTCCTTAAAAATATACCAGTTTTGATTAATAAGACCCATATTTTATCTCAGAATAACAACATATGCTACCCCTACCCCTTCATTTTGAGCTACAAAATGCGCCATTTTCAGCCATTTTTACCCGTTTTTGGATAAAGTTCTGGTATTAAACTTTTGTTAATATTATGCATATCAATAGAGAAATGGTTGTTCTTTCTAAATCAGGCAGACAAATGGGGGTCAATGGGGTGGTTTAAGTAAAAACAATTTCAGTTAAAAATGGTAAAACTGTGGCTCTGCTCAAAGCGAAAAAAGACACAATTTCAAATGGGTCATTTCTTAAAATCCCCGTATAAATAAATCTACTAAAAATATGAATGCAATTTTTTGACACAATTTGCAACTGACAACTTGCTACAGATATTGATAAATTGTATTTGAAAATTTCATAACTTCTTTGATCTTTGTTGAAACGAGACTTCAACAGGACTGAAACCTCAGAAGAATATATCCTTAAAGATGCTCCACCGCCGACAGAGCATAAATGATATTCTTCATTTGAATAATAATTGGTGTTTAATCGTGTATATATATGCCTAATTAAAACAAAAAATGATATAAAATAATTTATTTCGCCTTTGGTGCATGCGCAATCAGTACTTCATTCCATATAGGATATAGTGCCACGGAATTTTTTCGGGATGCAATTAATTATTTTTCATATTTCTAACTTGAATCAAAATAAGAAGCTCAAACTTTTTAACGGTGGCAATGGTGTAAAGTAAGTAACTTTTGTAACTGAAGAAAAAATACTAAATCGTCTCCTCCTGTTTTTGATAGTGAAAAAATACTATTTGTCAGCGATGGAGCATCTTTAAGTACATCACCATAAACTAGAAAATACTGACGGTGACTTTCTTATTTCATAAAATACTTTGTTTATTGGAATAAAGTTTTAGTTTTGGAAGGAGTTGTGTAATAGTATTGTATACTGTACTCCAATATTTTCTTCGAAATGGGTTGATAAGGCAGCACTGCAAAATATACAACTATTCTCACTCTCTTACAATAACCTTTGGAAAGCCCTATGGCGTCACGAGTTCATGACTTGTAACGGTGAGTGGAATATATTTAGCCCACCGTCATCTAAAGAGATCTGTCTCGAATCTTCCCTTGAACCTTAGATGTGTATGTGGCATTTTGGGACATATCAGTCAACAATATGGCCGACATTTAAAATCTCTATTTTTCACATTTCAGAAAAGTTTAAATATTACAGACATGTTTTGTGATGATAATCTCATTGCACGCCTAGAGTATTATGTACAGATTAATGAAAATAGATTTTTAAATCATTACTATCTTCTTATATGCATATTCGTAATATACCAAAAAAAGTAAAGAATACTCAAGACTTCTCTTATATAAAAAAAACTTCAGGACTTCATTACCTACAATGTACATGTAACAAGCTGTACAAGAAGCGAATAGGACGATACAACACAACAATGCCTCTTTTTGTGTGATATCACTTTACAGTTTTGTAGTGAGGAAAACGTAATTTAAGATATACTATAGGACTCCGAAATGCAAAAACTTTAAATCTGAAGGCACACAAGGTATTCAGATCAACGTTACTCTATTCACCAGCCAGACCGATTACCCTAGCATGACTATGCAGATACGCTTGTTTCAGTCACCATGAAAAACAGGTTTACAAGACTGCCATATACATTTTAAAACAAATTGTATGAGACGACGCAGAAACATTAGAAATAAAAATACAAGATACATATCTATTTATGTAGTTATTTAGGTATATATGGGAGTTCAAGATGCATACATCAATACAACATACTTACACTATATCAACAAAACATAAACTGTTTGATCTACCATCAAATAATTACAACACAGAAAGCAATTACATAAAGTATTGTCATATGCTGCAATCCTTTATACACAGATAGAAATAGTAAGGCATAGCTTAATTCAATTAAATCTTTAGTAGAAAGTTCAGTTTCAGGGGAATTATATTTTAAGAGCAATCGTAATTACATATCGCATTATCGTTAGCTGCAATATCTTGTACACAGTCTGACATGGTTGGCATTTGTTAGTTTATTGAAATCTTTAAGAAGATCAGTGTCATGGAAAAGCAATCGTTCTTTCGGTAGTTGTACATCTCTTCCAATGATAACACGTTAGGTTTTCTAAATAACAATAGACATTTACGGTAAAAATGGTATATACCTAAGATACCGTAAGTATCGTATCCCTCGGGTATGTAACTCGAATGTTCATATAAACACAACGCAAACTCATTTGTGTTAGCCTAATCCTGATCAGATCCTGAAGGTCGTTTGCTGCTTTTAACTAACTGCAATCAAAGACAGCTTGATCAAATTGGTGTTGTTGAAATGGTCATTTATTGGTCATTTATTAATGACGTAATGTTCATTTCAAAATATTGGTTGTCATACAAGTATTGTAATTACAATACATTTTCATTCAGCATTATAAATGAGAAACAGCAAAGATGGAGTAAAAATCTTGCCACAGATGGCATGAACCTACTAACGTTAGCTACATGTAATAATCATTGCCTCTATGTCGCATTTTCTAAGGTAAAATTAATTTAATCCTACAAATTACAATACATATTGTCCATATACTATGTCAGGTACAACTTACATGCATACTGAAACAGGTATATACCTATATTGTCCTAAGTATCATATCCCTCGAGTATGTAACTGGAATGTACTGCTCAGTGGAAGTAGACTTTGGTGATATATGTAGGAGTCATGAAGACTAGGTCAAACTGAAACCAAATAAGAAAATGCTTTATACATGTACTGTAAATCAGATTATTTTTGCGTGCGATTGATTTTCGTATATTTGATTTGAAATCGTGAAACTGTATCGCCTCGAAAACTCTATATAATATCCTTTAGGGACTCTTAACTGATGAAAGAGAGGAAAATATCACGCTTTAAAAAATGTTGAATGTTTTCATATTAAAACCCCTATTTTAGAAGTTTATTTTTCATATCGCAGAACAATGCGAGCCAAAAGATAAGATAAATTATGATGGGTAATACAATCCAATAAACTGTCTACTGCATCATTGTATACAAAGTATAAAGCTGATTTCTCGGGTTATCAGATAATGAACATTATATATCTAGTCACTAGGGATTCACACGACCACAAAAGTGAGTTTTCTATGAGCAAAATATGTCGAAATCAACTACACAATATGAAGCATTTATATATGTTTGCATGCTAATTCATACAAGACTGAAACATACCTAGTAGGAATTACTAGTAATAATTTAGACATTTAAACGCTCAACTCAAATCGTGTGGCATAATGTTCTCTAATTATACGGCGAATTAAGACAAAAGGAAGCTGCATATAATATATTTATTAAGCAATTTAAAAAATAAAGATTGGACAAAGGGTGAAAATGCATAAACAAAAAAACGGAAAGTGATGTAAATCTTCGTATTTGATTCAAGGAAAGCTCATTTTTCTGGTTGTTCCCGACAGCGCTAGTTGTCAGTGCTGACTGTTGTGTTATGAGCTTTGATGTATTTATGTCGCGGAACAGGCGATGCTGTTCAGAACTTCCTGGACCGTTCAGAACGTCTGTGACTGTTCAGAACTTCTGTGGCCGATCAGATCTTTAAGTGACCGTACATAACTACTGTGACCGTTCAGATCTATAAGTGACCGTATATAACTTCTGTGACCGTTCAGATTTTTAAATGACCGTACATAACTACTGTGACCGTTCAGATCTTTAAGTGACCGTACATAACTTCTGTGACCGTTCAGATCTTAAATGACCGTACATAACTACTGTGACCGTTCAGATCTTTAAGTGACCGTACATAACTTCTGGGACCGTTCAGATCTTTAAGTGACCGTACATAACTTCTGTGACCGTTCAGATCTTTAAGTGACCGTACATAACTTCTGTGACCGTTCAGATCTTTAAGCGACCGTACATAACTTCTGTGACCGTTCAGGTCTTTAAGCGACCGTACATAACTTCTGGGACCGTTCAGATCTTTAAGCGACCGTACATAACTTCTGTGACCGTTCAGATCTTACGTGACTGTACATAACTTCTGTGATCGTACAGAACTTAGGTGATTTTGTGATTGTTCCTATCTTCTTTAGTTACGGCCAAAAGGGACACCATTGATAATCTTAACCATTTATAGCTTTTTACAGATTGACGCAATCGAGCGTACAATGTCATCAACTAAGTACCGCCTAGATCATATTAACAATTGTACAAATGCACGATGTAGGAGATTTGATATGACTATTACGTGCTTCTCCTATGGCATGAAATCACCAAGGAAATATCTTTACTTTGTTATTTTGTTATATAATAGTAACAATTGAGCAAAAAGAAGTAAAAATAAATCAGGCTGCATACAACACATTCAGAGTTAACATGTCGATGAACCTTCAACTGGTTTATCCACAATTTAAATGCCAGTCACGTAAAAACAACGCATGAGTAAGTTGCATAACACATATACCATATCTCTTAACAAACATCTAGTCATAAATAGACTGCTATAGTTTGACTTGCATGACGTAAATCAAAGATTAACTCTACTCAGATGAGTGTCCACGACTGGAAGATGTCCGTAACCTTGCAAAAAAGTATTTCTTTGTTGCAATTCCTTTAGTCACTATTTGATTAAGGAAGCGCTTATTTCCATGACAATTTAACGTTACAGGTTTAACGTTACTGGTGGTTTTATGTTACAAAGAATATAAAAATTATCGGGTAGTCTAGCCTGGATATACCGGTATACCTCGTCAGTCACCATCATCTAGACCTGTCCGACGCTCAGGAACCATGTCTGCCTATAAACTGACCTATTTTGAAGCCAAGGGAGTGGCCGAAGTATCCAGGCTAGCTTTAGCTGTTGCAGGAGTGAACTATGAGGATATAAGAGTGAGTCAAGAAGACTGGCCGACACAAAAACCAAGTAAGAAAGTTATTTGGATAACTTTGAAAAGCAAAGTTATCTAGAGCATCGGCATAAATGCTTGTCAATAAAGGCATGTCAATGTAGTGTGAAAGTATATTTTGGACATGTATAAAACCAAATCAGATATATTCGACCTTGGATGATTTGTGTAGGTCAATTGTTTACCACACAGTTGATCATTTTTCTTTCACAGAATTCCCACAGGGCAAACTCCCTGTTTTAGAGGCTGGTAGCAACATATTTCCTCAAAGTCGTGCAATTCTACGCTTCATCGCTCGAGAACATGGTATGTACCTAATTAATTACATGCCATTTTCAGATAATCACCGTGTACTCTTATCTTCATAAATAAAATAACCAATAAATCAATGAGATTTTATACAAACATCTTAGTATGTCATGGTAATCGATGAGTGTCAAGGTATCATATCTGATCAGTCAATACTCGGTCTTTGTGTCCACTGCGAGATGGTATTCATAACATCATGAATGATTCATGAACTTTCAAGAATATTAACAGATTGTGGTTCATGAAAATGTTCATGAATATTGACTTTCACGAACTCTTCATGAAATTTTATGAATCCATGAAACATTTATAATTGTTCATGATCAATGTGTCAAGAATTAAATCCATGAAGATTTATACATGACTGATATTCATTAAAATTCTTCAAAATAAATGAAAATGTTTCATTCATTTTTAAGAATTTAAATGAATATCAGTTATGTATAAATCTTCATGAATGATTCTTCACATGCTATTCATTCACTTTGATGAATTTTCATGAATATTCACTGAAGTCACATGACTTGTCACATGACCACATGAGTCACATGACTTTTATATATATTTCCTGTCAATGTAGTTCCAATCCAAAATGGCTGCTGTATCTGCTGGCATGTGGAAGAGGAAACATTATTCAGCTTAAAATTGAAGTTTTTGCACAAAAGTGAACGGATTTTTCCATTCATGGATTTCTTTAAGCTCAGATGAACACTTTCAGTAAGTTTTGATTTATCTGCAGTTCTTTTTCAACATTCTTTACAACAATAGGTTTATTTTGGACAGATACTAATTTACATGGAATGTATTATGAAATTGATTGCTGCGTATCAATGAAAACAGATTTTGTTAGCACTTATCTGTGGCAGTATGAAAATATAATGAACACAGTAAACTGTTGGTGATTTCATGTTAAACTCTTCTGATGTTCTATATTTATATATGGATTATACCTATTGTCATAAGAAGTTGTTTATCATATGTTGAATTGATTCCAATAGAATAGTCAGTGGTTTGATAGAAATTTCTTAGTAGAGTTCACGAAATTCAGATGCCGCTGATTCCAATTTGCATTCATTAAAGTTCATGAAAACAACTCAAGTTCATGAATATTCATGAATCGTTCCAGTTCATGAAGTTTCATGAACTGTTTGTGATTACTGCTGCAAGTAATAGTTCATGAATACCTCATACATTATCACGAATAAACAATCATATCTTTCATGATGGTTTAAGTTAATAAATATTCTTTAAATATTCGTGAACCTTTTATAATTTTTCATGAATGGATTGTTCATGAATTTTCATTATTTCATGAATAAAAAAGATTAATGAGCGTTCATGAATTCATGCATGAAATATTGTTCTGAATTATTCATGAAGTTTTAAATTCATGAATTGCATGAAAATTTTCATGAATAATTGAAGAATATTCATGAATTTTATTCATGAATGTTCATGAATTATTCATCAATGTTTCGCAGGGGATATTACAGAGTTAATTCCCTTGCGGGTAGGTGTCTATTGTGACATTATTATATTGTGGACACAATTCATACCGTTTTGTCCGAAAGATATGACGTTCCACCACCAAACATATGGCGTTACAATAAATTCCTCCCCACAAGGGCAGATAACTTTGAATTACTAAGAATAACTATCAATGAACTCCCGTGACTTATTATTTTAGATAGTCCGTCTATCTGTAACACTTCGTTTCCTTATTTAGACCCTATTTAGCGTAGTTATGGCCCTTTGAATTACTAAAAACGTCATTTTCTGTCATTTCCGTGCAATAAGTGTAACAAATGTGAACCGATTTTCTTCAAACTTAGTAACAAGGTTAAATGCCTTAAGGACTCTGCCAAGTTCGATAGCGACTTTCAATGGACCTTATTTAGCGGAGTTATGGCCCTTTGCTTAAATAAAAAAAGTCAGTTTCTGCCACTTCCGTACAAGAACTGTAATAAATATTAACCGATTTTCTTCAAACTTGGTAACAAGGTTGAATGCCTTAATTGCCTGGCCAGGTTCGATCAACTCTTTCAGTGGATGTTATTTAACAGAGTTATGGCCCTTTAATTTACTACAAATGTCATTTTTCTGCGGTTTCTGTGTAATAACTAACAAATGTTAAAACAAATATTTTTAAAACTTGTTAACAAAGTTAAATGCCTTAAGGGCTTAGCCAAGTTCGATCGCCACTTTTGACAGATCTTAATTAGCAGAGTTATGGCCCTTTGATTTAATAATTAAAAAAGTCATTTTCCGCCACTTCCGTACAATAACTGTAATAAATATTAACCGATTTCCGTCAAACTTGGTAACGAAGTTAAATGTCTTGATTCCGAATAAGACTTCAGTTTATTTTTTATGTTTCAACAAAGGTTAAACCTAACCTCAATAATGTTTAATCTATAATATGTCATGAAAGCGGGGGATAGAAATTCCACGAATTGGCTTGTTTGTGTGATATCATTGACATTTTTTTTATTTTGACACATGACGGTACAATCAATATCTATCCACAAGAACAGATAACTCTGTAATATGCAAAAACAGAATATTTCTTCTAAATGTACAGATACTGTCACTATAGAGTAATGATCCTTTATCTCCATTGCAGGCTTGTATGGTATCGACAACATACAGAATACCGAGGTCGATGTAATAATTGAAACTGTCCAAGACCTTAGTGAACTAATGTTTAGATCCGTGTTTGATCCCAACGAACAGAAAAAGGTAGCAAACAGTATTTTTCGAAGCCTTTTCAATTCATATTTGTGAGCTAAATGAAAGAAAATTAACTGAAAGCTTAATTTGAACTTTTATATTGGATGCAAACCTTTTTTGAATCCATAACTCGATAAAATATAAACTAATGATACTTTTTTTATTGTATTGCTATAAGAATATGGTATATTTAATCCAAAAGCATACTTGTTGATCGCCTTATTAAAAATATTTCCATGTCTGAATACCCTTAGGCCGAACTGTACAAGGAGTTGATGGAACAAGCGGTGCCAAAATTTGCTGGAATTTTCGAGAGAATTCTGGAGAACAAAGCCTGGCTTGTAGGAGAACAGGTAAATACAAGTTATCTCAACAGCATACCATATAGCCGGCTATTTAAGTAGGTTATAATCAATTCAATTTTTGCAGTTTTGAATTTTCGCGATCTGGTTTTCAGGGTATTTATGACTTTACCATTTCAAAATACTACACTTATCAAATTTTTGTGTTCACAGCAATGTCCCTCGAAACCGAGAAAAAATCATCTCCACGAAAGTAAATGTATATACGGTACCTGTTACCTCAATCAGCGATTCGATTCGACATAGTTTATTTTCCATATTTAGGTCATCTGACCCGAAGGGTCAGGATGAACTCTAGTCGTCATGTTTCGTCTGTTGTCGTCTATCGCCCGCCGTCGGTCGTGCACCGTGCGCCGTCCGCCGTGCGCCGTGCGTTAATTTTTCACATTTTGAACTTCATCTCAAGTTCTATCAGAGCGATTTAGCTGAAACTTACATGAAATGATTCTGATATGGTCACGACAAAGTGTTTTGTTATTTTTCGGGTTGATCCGAAATTCAAGATGGCCGCCACAGCTGCCATCTTGAAAACATGTTTTGAACTTCTTCTCCAGTTCCACCAGTGCGATTTGGCTGAAACTTGCATGAAATGATCCTGACATGGTCCCTACAAAGTGTTTTTATTTTTCGGGTGATCCGAATTCCAAAATGGCCGCCACAGCCGCCATCTTGACAACACATTTTGAACTTCTTCTCAAGTTCTACCGGTGCGATTTGGCTGAAACTTGCATGAAATGATCCTGACATGGTCCCGACAAAGTGTTGTTATTTTTCGGGTCGATCCGAAATCCAAGATAATTTCCACAGCCGCCATCTTGAAAACACATTTTGAACTTCTTCTCAAGTTCTACTGGTGCAATTTGGCTGAAACTTGCATGAAATGATCCTGACATGGTCCCGACAAAGTGTTGTTATTTTTCGGGTCGATCCGAAATCAAAGATAGCCGCCACAGCTGCCATCTTGAAAACATATTTTGAACTTCTTCTCAAATTCTACCGGTGCGATTTGGCTGAAACTTGCATGATATGATCCTGATCTGGTCCCGACAAAGTGTTGTTACATCTCTGGTTGATCCCAAAACGAAGATGGCTACAATGACACTATATCTAATTATTTTTTTCCTATATGATTATTGCCAAGGTAGTCAGATGACCGTTAAGGCCCTTGGGCCTCTTGTTTATATTCGATATATTATCGAACAATCGTTTGTCTGCTTGTATTGTTAATGAAGCTTGATGACTAAATCAACAATATAAAAATATTGTGACGTTTTAATCTTCTTATCGTGTACTCCGCCTCCTATATTCTAGGCTACCCTATTTGTTTAAGTAGAACACTTATGTAAGCACTATTGATTACCCGTTATAAGCATGACACAGCGTATTTTGATCAATTAGACTGTTTTGAGCGTTGTAAACGTTGCAGAGAAAAGCAGCCTTACTTAAAATCAATTAAGCGTAGCATACATATGTTACCTTGTCATGAAACATCGACCTTGCTCGTTGTACTGATCAATACATTTTCGTGAGTGAATAGAATGTATATTTTTTATTTTTATAAACATTTTGAGGCGAATGCGCCATTGAAGAAACTACAATATATACGTTGTTTAGCCATTAACAGCCGCCAACTACACCGATCGGGAACTGTCGGTAATTTCCGTAAACGTGGATATATATTTATTTATGGGTTATCTTATAGGGTAACATTTGTTAATTTATTGTAATTACTTATAATAAATACTTGGTAAATCTTTATCAATACCAAATTGATAACTTTATTCATGGGGGGGGGGATTTCGGTGGGGTGTCAATTTCGAGAAGAGAATGTGAGTGTAAAGTATAGGAGAACCTATCTTTAATAATACAGCTATTCCACGTAAAAGATTCTTCTGAACCTTGTAATGCTTAGCTTCATTTGTCCTGTGCATTAAACCTATAGATATGTCCGTTAATGGAATCCTTTTCTGGGTGAATTTTAATGACTGTCTTTTCTTTTATTTCCTAGCTCACCATTGCTGATCTAGCAGTCTTCAATGTGTTTGACTACATCAATCACATGTCAATCCGGAAACAGGAACCAAGTGTTTATACAAAGTACCCCGTTTTGAAGAGTCATACTGAACGAGTGAAATCCAATGAGAAGGTCAAAGCCTGGCTAGACATGCGTCCAGATACTGTTTATTAAAAAATAGTTGTTTTTTTTTTCTTCTTTTTATATGAAGGTATTTAGCTGTCAAGTTTGCCATATTGCGCTTTTTGTATCAATTAAATATTATACAAAAACTTGATATTGTTTTTGTTGTTGTGTTGCTTTTGAAATGGTTAACGATAAACAAACAAACACGACCATCAGATGGAAAATGGTACATTACATTATGACAAAATATTTTTTTCAAATACCAACTACTAAGTAAGTCGACAGTGTATGTCTTACGTGGTACCTTATATTGGAAGCAAAGTTATGTGTTTCACAACTTGGCATCGTATATGGGTAGCAAGGTTATATTTTTCATTTAAATATTAACGATTGATCGTATACATAAAATTACAGCAAATCTTGTTAATCGATAAGTGTCAAGGTATCATATTATCTGATCGGTCACTATTCTGTTTTTGCACATTACAAAATATTGATTTCGTTTTATATACATGTAGGTGTCTATTATCGATTTCATTTTATATATGTGGCCATTATCGATGTCATTATATTTAGGCATATATTGTTGATTTCATTTGATGTAAGTGCCCATTAACGATTCCATTATATATAGGCGTCCATTTTCGATTTCATTTAATAAATATATAGGTGTCCATTATCGATGTCATTATATATTGGTGTCCATTGTCGATGTCATTATATATAGAATCTAGGTGTCCATTATCGATGTCTTTTATATGTATATAGGTGTCCATTATCGATGTCATTATATATAGATGTCCACTATCGATTTCATTTTATATATGTGTTCATTATCGATTTCACTTCATATACAGGTGACCATTGTCGGTGTCATTTTATACAGATGTTCATTATCAATGTGTTTTATATGTATGTGTATTATCAATTTCATTATATATAGGTATACAAATGTCTATTGTTCATTTCATTGGATAAAGTTGTCTATAATCGATTCCTTTTATATTTGTGTCCATTATCGCCAACATTTAATGTAGGTGTGCAATATCGATTTCAGCTGTGTCTATTGTCAATGAAATTGGTTATATACATTTGTATATAGAAAACCTATATTTTATTCATTAGAAATCACATGAATCAATTCGCTTTGTGCCATGTCCAACACAAATGTAAGAACAAACTCTTGTTTCTTCCCACACTAAGACCCCTCGCGCGCTTACATCCGGGCCATCGAGAGTGATTTGCATAAGTTGTATAACTTGTTTCGTAATCGATGTAAAAGAAATAAAGTTTATAAAAAACAAACTCTGGTCCTTACTCGTCAGGGTGTTTTAAATTGTCTGTCTCAATATGTATACTGAACGGGGAGATCAGACATTTAATTGACCTTAACAGCCCGAAACCTTGTAATGCTTCAAGCACCTAAAATATATTGTCTAAAATAAATAGTCTACTGCAAAAAGGCGCATATCCCAGTTGTGTACTAGTCAGGTGACTTACTAGATTGTTTAGTGAACATTTCTATATGCATTACATGTGAGATAATTGCACTTAGAAGTATTGTTCTCAATGAAATACACATAGTTTGACCAACATCATTATCACAATTATCTAAATCATGACCGTCTATACCGATTCGTTTTTATATTTGACAGTGTAATACAAAAAATTAATATGTATAATGTACTCGTGTGCCTCCATTTAAAAACCGCACATATAAGAATTCCACCGTTTTTATGGCTGTTGTAACCATTGGAATTGTAAACTGAAGGTCCCATCGACCAACAATAAATAGCCCTGTCTGAACAAAGGAGAACGTCAACACTCTACTTCTAGTCTACAACTTTTGATCTTGAGTTCGAAACCCAGCTGAGAAATATACAGTAACATTTGTCATTTGTACACCACCCATCCTCTCACCTCACCCGTTACGTAAACACCCATTTCTCGAACCTCATGTGACATTTCATACTACTTCTAGAATCTTCATATCCACACAATGCGTCGGAATGGTGAATGGATTTTATATTTACATTATAATGTAGCCCTGTGTATTACAAAATGTTCCAACAAGAAAAACACAGCTTTACCTTATTTCTGAAACAAAATATGAATGTGTTCCTACATTGCATCTTCTGATTAAGTGTTATTTACTTGCACAGATTAACTTCAATTATTCACATACACCGTAGAAATACAAATTGTGTGTTGATCAGATAATATTATCCAGCACTAAGTTATCTTTACCCGAACGTTTGATCAATTTATACTACAATATAAATAATTGAGATATTCTGTGTAAGTCGACAACGTACTTCGTAATTTTGAGATCAAAAACATTTGTCTTCGGGAGATAACTTATTACCCCCCCCCCCTTCCTCTCCACCCCAAATAAAAACACGTACCAATGCAATATACCCATACCGCAGGATCCCCAAGGAATGAAGCGGATACTTGTTTGAACACATAAAATGATTATTGTCTCCAATATAAAACGTTTGTACTGGGAGTATTGAGTAATTTGCCGCATCATGTCAAATCATTATATCCCATAATACCTACACTCTTTAACACAAGTATTACTATGGAACGCCATAGCTGTCTCGTATGGTTCAAATATACTTATATGAATTGGTATTTTCATTATATGATATGGTTGTATCATTATATGATTTGGTTGTATCATTATATGATTTGATCTTATCAATATTTGGTATCATTTTATCTATATTTGATTTGATTTGACCAATGTATCATTTACTTCAACCATTGTTTCATTTTCATTTGTCATGGTATTATTTTCTGTTACCATTATATCAATCGATTTCACCATTATTTGATTTGGTGACATGTATATTTGATTTGCATCTATCATTGTTTTATTTGGTGTTATCATTGTATTATTTTCATTTATCGTTATATTATTTGATTTCATCTTTATTTGCCTCGTAGCACTCAGTCACAGGACAACACTCAGTCCTAATGACAGCACTCAGTCACAGGACACACTCAAGGTCAGCAGGAACACACACTTCAGTC
>SAYR01006011.1:31642-91355 GCA_004382745.1 Argopecten irradians irradians
TTATTTGTTTTTACCATTGTATGATTCTACTTTACATTATTTACAAACATCATTATTTTATTGCTATATACTTTATATGATAATACTTTTCCATTGTATGGTTATTACTTTCTCATTGTATGATTGTACTGTTTCATTGTATGTATGAGTGATGTAAGCGTCTTTGCGAACTCCGATTCGGAACTTTTAACGGGGTTATTTTCTGTCATGTGTCTGCCGCCAAATGACACGAGGCGTAGAAGCTTGATCTTTTGATGCAGATGCTGCAGGTTGTAAATTTTCTTATGGGGGCTACCTAACATTTGTGTCAATCATATAGAGACCTAGGTCAGATTTCATGTCGATCCTAACTGGAACTTAATTTTATACACACTGTCTTCATTCCGATCACGGCAGGGTATTTTTGGATAATAAGCAATTATTGAAGTTGTGTTATTCTTAACTTAGGACAGACTTGTGGCGAATTATTTCAGCAAAATTAAAATTAAGTTCACGTGTTGGTTTGTTTACGCCAACGAGTCAAAGACCATGGATGCACTGTCCAAAATGGCGGAAATTGCGGTAAGAAGGGACCAGTCTGTAAACACCCGATAAAAAAATTAACCTTTGTATTTATGAAACATTTTCTAACCTATTCTGATTTTATTTATACAAGGATTTTCTCATACACGTCCTTGATTTATACCTATATTTTTCAAAACAGGAACTTTTTTTAAAAAATCCATAACCTGTCTATATTCGACAAAAAACAAAGCCAACTAGATCTATAGACTATTTTGTGGGTATACAATGGAAATCATGGATTAACACGTGTTTTAAATTTTTTTCGTTATTCATGCCAAGAACATGTTGCAAGAGCTATTTTTCTTGAAGAAGAGTAGTTTTGCTAGCATTTTAACACTATATAAAGGCCCACTACTTTGCGAAAAAAATTAAAAGTTCCTTAAAAAAAACAATAAAATATACAACTAGAAATTGTCACCAGGACAATTTCACGGGCTTTTCACCTAAAAGGTAAATTACTCTGGTCAAGGTCATTTATATAACAAACTTGGTAGCGCTTCATCTCAACGTCCTACTCGTCTAATTCCAGGTCTTTGCCATTTCAGAACTTCACAAGAAGTAATTTGAAGATTTTCTGATTGTTAGCCGCTGTGACCTTGAATGAAGGTCAAGGTCTTTCATATTTACTAACTTGGCTAGCCATTTATTTCATGTCTATATTAGGTATCTAGGCCTTGCAGAACAGCAGGAGTCATTTGAAGAATTTTAGGTTTTTTGGCGCCTGTGACCTTGAATATCGATGAAGGTCAATCATATTAACAAACTTGGTAGGCATTTATGTCAGCATGCTACTTGCTAAATATTAGGTCTGTAGGCCTTCAGAATTTGAGAAGATTTATTAATGATTTTGTTTAAAAATGGCACTTTTGAACTTCGAACCTTATTTGCACCGAAAATTCAAGTTTTACAGAAAAGTGGGTAGTGACGTTAATTGTTCACTTTTGATTCTACATAACATAACCAAAAATCAAAGAATTGGCTATGTGGTTGCTACAGCGGTCTCAATGAGCTGAATTTTCAATTTTAAACCCTTCATAGCTCTAAAATTACAAGTACTCTTTGACCTTTGGATGAAGGTCAAGACGGTCGTTATTTTTTCAAAATTGATAATCAACTACCAAGCATACTTCATGACAATATCAGCCTCTATGCCATGAAGAACTTGACAAGAAGATGTATTCGTGATTTTCACAGAAAAACAGCGAATTTGCATTATGAGTCGATGATAGACAGGAAGTTGACATTTTAGAGAAAAATGTACAATTACAAAGTTTCTTCATTATACTATTCTACATAACATATAACAAAATGAGTTATGGCTGTCTAGGTTAAACTGGAAGTGACATCATTGCTGCCATAATTTGAATTTGAATCAACACCATATTAACAAGAATTGGTCACATTGATAAGTGAAAGATCTTGTGTGAGTTTGGGCTTGATCAGACAGGTGGAATCAGAGGAGATGTTTAAAATATAATTGTCTAAAAAATGTTTTCATTTGCAGATTTCCTGTGTTAAACTTGTTAACAGTGAAGATTCGTTTCATTGGTTTTGCCATCTGGCACAGTTGATAGGCCATACAAAAATATTTGTGTTTCCGTTAACCTGACCGACCCTATAAAAATTTGATGCCTACTCAAAAACTTTTTGTCCGGTTTTTGTCCTCAAGCAACAAATAACAACCAAATTTGTTTTGGTTTTTCAAAAATCAGGAATTTTGGGTACAAAATTCTTAAATTTAAGACAACAATAATCCCCTGGGAATCAAATCCATGGTTTATAAATATAAGGCGAATAAAGTCTCCTTCCAGTTTTTCACTGCAAGAACTGGGATGAAGAGAAAAAATATAATTAAAAAAAACTACCTACCAACCTTCATTTTTTAAAGGGCGTTACAACTTACAGGAAACAAGAATATTTTTTTCAATAGTTACGTCTTATCAACGTCAACCGACACATGGTAAGTTAGGATGACAGTGGGAAACATAAAACAACCCGCGTTATGAAGTTTGCATTTAAGTTATTTAAATTAAAGTGATGGTAAGTGTAGTATTAACAAGTATTAAAAGTTACTAACTTTTGTGATTCTATAAAAATTATCAATTTCGTTTACTTTCCCATTTCAAAAATTAAAGCGTTTCGGGAAAGGTAGTGGCCCTTTAAATATTTTAGAAACTTTTCATGCGATGATGTTCAATTTTGTGATTTGCCGTTGTCTGCTCATATTCAAATTACGGAACTCGTAGGCGAACTTAAATTATCTTATTGGCGTTAGAGGCATTCGGCTAGTGTTGGGAGGTTCCGGGTTTGAATCCCGGTCTGACCACTACATTTTGATTTCTCCTCCTGACACAATTACATAGATATAGCCTTTTATAATATTATGCATAGCCAATTTCCTAACACTGAGTTTTAAAGTAGCAATCTCATTCACTCAATATCATTACTTGGCTATATAAAACTCATTTTTTTTTTACCCTTATTAGGGGCTTTTCAAAATGGCCAATCATAATG
Organism: Argopecten irradians irradians; assembly: GCA_004382745.1. Taxonomy (NCBI): domain Eukaryota; kingdom Metazoa; phylum Mollusca; class Bivalvia; order Pectinida; family Pectinidae; genus Argopecten; species Argopecten irradians. The sequence continues at coordinate 34,721 of SAYR01006011.1, forward strand.
TTAACGAGGTGGAGGATATTTTGAAATCGCTAATCTGTCGACCCTATGGCCATATTCAAGGAACAACAAATTGACAGAAAATTGAAGTTTGTTCTCAACTTAGACAATCCCTCACTCCAAGCTTGGGTTTGGAAACCATGGGTGACCGGATCGATTTCAGAGGCTCTCAAGCGATACAAAGGTAATTGAATTTAATGTTATGTTTCTCAATATTTCTCTTGTTCCGTTACAGTATTTGTTGTTATACTGCTGCTTCATTGTTTTAGTTTTTGTCTTAGTCCTTCCTTTATGCTTTTGGGTTGATGCAATCAGAATATTCTTAATTGATTTGATGTATCAAAAAATTTAAATTTATACAAGATAATCAAATTTCATTTGATTTAACAAAATGTACCTGTTTCTGAAATCCATTGTAATATTTCTTGACATGTATTTTAAAAGATACAATGGATATCACTTTTTTTAATATCAACTTATTTCTACTGTACATGTAGTCAGCCAAAACTCAGTTTGTGTTTTACCATGTCCATACAAAATCATGCATTCATGAATCAAAAGGAATTGGAACATAAGGAAAGAGACAGTAAATATCACAAAATGAGAAATAAATCATCACACAAATGCTTGAAAATGTTTTGAGCACATTCAGTTTTATTCAACTGGCAATGAATCCCCATGTCATTTGAGAGTGTACAAAAAAAGAGAGATGTTTTTTATGAATTGAAATATTATTTGTTGGTTCCAATTATGAGGTACATTGAATCATTGAAGACGAATCTGTATATATATTATGTATTTGCGAAACCTAAAAAAAATATAGTATAAAAGGAGTTGTCCCCCTGCCGACTCTTCAATTCACCATGTGCTGTATAAAATTATGCAGGTGAGAAACAGTGATAAACACCTGCATCATTGTGCCTCTTGTGGTTCTTATTTTTGTAATTTCCTCTGAGGATGAAACTGCTGTGAACAAGAATCTGGCATGTGTGGGACCACAAGTGTTTGGCTCTAATTTTTAGGTAACCTGATCGAACAAAGTCTCAAAGTGACCTTCTTTATCGTCTTGTGTCACGTCTCGAGTGCAATTGTGTGTCCATTAGATTTTAATTATATATAATTCTCCCAATAAGACTGCTAGCAAAAGTTCCATCATGAGAATTTTTCACAAAACTTCTAAGGCATTTACTGCTAATCAAATATGGTTATGATTATATGGTGCCCCTAATGTACATGTGGCGTGGGGTGGTTGGAGGCTGTGAGGTGACCAAAAGGAGGACAAAATGGCCTAAAATTTTCTCAATAAATCTTCATCTCCATCCGCCAGAATGTGGGTAGAATCAGAATTCTCCTTCATAACTTGAAAGGCTTCTCGGAGGTCCCTCGTCCTAAAATGTTTTAATTTTATGGCCCTGGAGTCTCAAGCCAGAGTTTCTCTCCCCAGGGTCAAAGAAAAACTCATTATGAGCTATTATTCCTTTTATTATCATATGCAAATGTATAACATTATACTTAGTAATGAAGATAATACCCTGGTCATAGATATAAAAGTGTTTAAATAGATATTATCCACAGACTTCAAATGCCTGAAGGCCCCAAATATAGTGCTTTATGTCTGTTTTCATTCTGTATCCGATGACCATGAAGGCCCATGGGGCTTCTTATTTATAATTTGTAATACATTACTGCTACGTGTGTCATATTAAGATCTATTATGGCCCATATAAAAAATAATGTTTTAGTTTAGTGGGGGAATACATTAGGCTCTCCAAAAAGAATTACATTAGTAGGATAGGTCCAATAGGTTCGGATAATGATTTTTTTTACTGATTTGTATGTATTTTTTTCATGTCAGATGAATTTTAATTGCCTCTATGTACTTGGCATAATATTTTTTAAATAATGCATTAAAAAGGAAGTCTATATGATTCAACTCGCATACTTTAACATGCTGCCTATATATTGTCTAACTTTCTCTTTTATTTAGCTAAACATAGTTTCCGTCTCTTTATAATTTTTCTTTCCTCATTCAGGGGAGTTAAGTTTTTACAGAACTAGGTTTATTATAGAGAAAACACAATTTTGAGCATTATTTTATCATTGTTATATAGGGAGTTTAGTCAAATTGCTGTCCCATAGATTAATCAGTATGAACGATTGGTAATAGTAAAACTTGTCAAATGAGGTTATACATATATTGACATTACGTACAACAATTATATATTCTCAAAAAATTCTTTCAAATTTAACGAATCAATGCATAATTTAATTAGGGCCCGGCGGCATCGGAGTGTGCGGGTGTGTGGCCCTATAGTTTATATCAGGTTGATCAGCGGTCCGTCTTGTCCGTCCGGCGCTCTGTCTGCTCCGTTTTTTTTTCTTCTTGCAACTATTTCTGAGATGGATGAGAAGAGGACCGGTGGAGAATGAGTATTCTTCCCCATATATTTACATTGATGATCCCATTCCATCTTAGATCTGCTATCCAGGGGTATATTCCTTTTCCAGACTGATATATATTATATTTAAAATTTGCCCGAGTGCTTCTGTGATTTTCCACATTTTAAAAAACTCCTCAATGTTGCCTTGCATACATTAACTGACCTCCAACATTTTTGTGTAAAAGAAAAATGGGTTTCTAAGAAGCTATTTGATGCTTGAAATAATAAAACATTATGACTCGCTCAGAGTCTGATTCAGAATATATAACAAGGAGATTTGTTGAGCGTGGGGTCGCAAAGGTAAGGTCATTGGGCAAGGGGTTAGCTACCATGTCATAAAGGTCCAGGTCAGAAATTTATTGAATAGGTAATTGTAATTGTCTCTATAAAAATTGTGATAGTTGTTGTTGTGATAATCAGAGAAAGTGGCAAGTTGATAGATAGTGAGCTTTGTGATAGATGTCCAAAATAAGAATTTATTTATATTAATTTGTTTATTATTTCCTGTTACCAATCATCCAAGAGAATATTATCTCAAAATTAAATAGTGAAATTATTGAATTTAATTTCTTATTCAGCAACATAACAAAATAGGCTTACTAACAGGTAAAAATGCCCATTCTATGTTGGTCCAGCACAGTTTACTATACTTACACTTTATCCACAATTAAGCACTAATCTATCGACAGCGAGATTGCGCAATGGCCCTTTTCTGACACGTAATGATGATGGCTCAGAATGTGTATCATTATTCGTCCCGGTTCCTACCAGAGTATAACAAAAAACTACGACATAGAAGCTCCTTTCCTCTAATACAAAATTCGAATCTTATTAGACTAATAATCTGAGGAAAGGCTCTATGTTTTCCTCTGTTAGTCATCTAGTTTGACAATTTTGTAACTCTATTCGCCATTTCACATGATGATAGTGATGATCCAATAATTACTATCACTTATTTATTGTTTAGGGAAAAGACACACATTACTCACTAGTCTCTACGCTACTGCAAGAGTAGCGCTGGTATCAAATCTATTGAGACATAGACCAGCTTTATACTAATTGGTAGAATCAAGGAGACGGAACAGAGTGATAAGCACGAGATAAGAAAAGAGGTACAGCCTCGACCATAGAGACAGTGCTATAGTTGTAATGATTTGCTTGTTCGGACCAAATGATAGCAGAGTACCATGTTAGCCTAATAGTGAACGCCCTGAGAAGTGAGTAAGTTTAGCAGTAGCAGCTGGTGCGTAATGCTCCAATAGGATTTTGTGATTCCTTCAACAGTAATTGACCGATGAAAACTGATGGTACGAACAGAAGCTTGTCTGAATTCATTCCCTAAGTTAATTGGGCATTGTGGGTTTTGAACTTTGTGAAGTGCTTGCAAAACAAAAGAAAATTGAAGTGATTAGCTTGCACCTGGAACGTTCAAAACTCTGAAGGCTGTGATGAGCCCACAGTCCAGGCATTTTATCAAGACCAATACAAAAATATAACCATAAAACTTGTGGAGTTTTGGTCTGACACATGAATGGTACTCTTATCAGTATTCAAACGGCAAGATAAGAGAGAATAGTCTACAAATGTGAGCCAATTAATAGATAGACAATGCTGAGAGACCACATAGATATCCTGTTTGGATGAGGATTCTGATATGGATTGCAGACGATTTGAAATGCATTCAGATACCAGGACCATGTTTGGTCATTTCGACCCATGATTTGGATGTAGAGTCTTAATAGCAAAGCGTCAAATACAAAGGGGACAGGGATCCGGAAGCTTCCAATGGTTCGAATGTAGCAGAACTTCACACCAGGACACCAAACTTGAATGATCCAGTATATCAAACAGAAATGGACGCGGAAGCTTCCAATGGTTCAAAATGTCAGCAGAAACCTCACACAGAGAGACCAAAACTTGAATGATCGATTATCAAAACAGAAATGGACGGAAGCTTCCAATGGTTCAAATGTAGCAGAACCGTCGACACAAGAGAGACCAAACTTGAATGATCATTATTCATAACAGAAAATGCACGGGAAGCTTTAATGCGTTCGATGATACCAGAACCTCCACGCAGACAGACCAAAACTTGAATGATCAGTTATCAAACAGAAATGAAGCTTTCAAAAAGATTCTTGATTTCCTATACATGTATCTCCAAAATTTATCAAAAGACATAGAAATATAGTTGGAAAATGTAGTGATAAGTTATGATTCCACATTTTGAGTAATCCCGTTAGAAATACTGAAGTTTTTTGCAAGCTAATACGTCGTTTAGCGGAAAGCTGGACGGTTGAAGATGTTACGGAACAATAGCTTCTGAAGGAGAAACCAACCATATTTGTGTTATGATCGTGGAAAATATCTTAGGAAAACAGCCATTTGATGGAAAATTCAGCAAATCAGAAAATTTCAGAATAACTTTAGAGCGTGATTTACTGGTGAGCGTAAGTAAAATAGTGCATCAAGTGCCATCTCTTTGCAATATCTTGAAGGTCTCATTCTTTAAATCCATAATGATATCCCTTATTAAATTGGTCAATAGGGATATGCTAGTTTTTAACCCACCATCTGATGATGGTGGGGCTATTCAAATCGCTTCTTGGTCTCGTTGGTCCCCGTCTGTCTGTCCTCCGTTAACAATTCTTGTAGAGCAGCAGCTATTTCTCGGAAAGTGCTCGAAGGGACTACTTCGCAAATTACATATGTAGGTTCCCCTTGGCCCTAGCTTGTACGTGGGCATATTGCCTTTTGTGACTGATTCGGGGCACTAGATGGATGACCGTCGCATCTTGAATTGTATTTGAAGTTTGTTTACATGCTAATTTCTCAGGACAGTACTGCAGGCGATCTGTTTCAAATTCCATATGGACCATATGTGGGTTTCCCATTGGGCCCCTATGTGTGCCATGAGTATTTTGGGACCTGCCAACGTGTCAACCGTCTTGGATTTTTATGAGTCGATAGTTTGAAAAGCAGAGAAAAGAATCCATCTGACAATGGTCAGACATTGCATAGATCCAAATCTGGGATCTCTTTGTTAAGTCCCCTGTCGGCTGAAACAGAAAGGGGGAACCCTTTTAAGTTGTCCATTGTCTTTTAAAGGTTCCTGTTTGTTTTTTTGGATGTTGGTTTCCATCAAACCAATACTATGAGAACAGATTTGATGGATAAATAATTTTTTTTGAAAACTTCAAAACATGGTACCTTTAATACATGAGTAATTACAATCTTACCTGTTTCACCTGGGCAGGGGACAAGAAACATCCCTATAAAATATATAACAAAATATATTGCCTAACCCAATTTTGCATTCAGTAAGCTATTATGATAACCTTATCTTACCAAAATTTAATTTGAGTTCCCTTATTATGCATCAATTAAAATTTCATGTTATTTCGCAGAGTTGTATCCGAGTTGGGTGCGGACAAGAGAACAAGAATTTTTCCGTTTGGTATTGATGGACCATACAAAGAAAAATACTTTGACCATGAATCTTAGGAGGTGTGCTGAGTGAGGACTACCTTTACCAGTCGGAAAGATCTTGTTAAGATTTCTTAAAAAAGTTCCAATTGTATCTACTGGGTTCTACAAATGTCATCATCTAAAAATCTAGTACAAAGTAGACCTACTAATAATGCTAACGTATTTAACTTGTTCCTTGCAGTTTCTACTTATAAGAACATATAACATTGTACATATGTAATTATCAAACACCAATGTGGCTCACCTAGCTCATTAAGGCCTATTTCATAGCTTAAAGTTAAGGATGCCTCCACAGCCGAAGCATAAAATAATTAACACTCATTCATTTGAACAATAATTTGTGTTTATCGTGTATACATATGCTTAATTAACACAAAAAAAATGATTATGAAATTAAATTTAGTTTCCTTTCGGTGCATGCACAATCTTACTCCCCATTCCATATAGGACATTGGTATGCCACAATTTTGGGATGCAATTAATTAATTTTTTTAAAAATATTTTTATCTTGAAGTAAAATAGAAGCTCAAACCTTTTCAAATAGTGTTAATCATGTTTTTAGTTAGGTGACTTTTGCTTACTTGTAACTGATCTTGATAGAGGAAAAATACCCATTTGTTTATGCGGTTGGAGCCATCTTTAATTGCCATATTTTGATGTAGACTCCTAAGTACCAATCAATACATATTACCAATAAAGATGAAAGAAAGACAGAATTTTTTTCTCCTTAAGTCTGAACTGCTAAGGTATATCCAGCAATTCCTAGGAGCCTTCCAATCAGATCCGATATTAAAGTTGCTCCCCAGACCCAATTTTTTGGAGCCTAATTGCAACGCACTTTGAAGAAATGTGTTACAACTCCTGTGCGACCTAAAAAAACTTAACACAGGTATTTAGATAAAAGTTATTTTGTGGTTATTAGCGTAGCCTCCACCATTAGATGGTGGATGGTGGGCTTATTCAAATCGCCTTTCGTCTGCTGCCTTTGTCCTTCTGTCTTTTCGTTAAAACAATTCTCTTGTCTACCGCCATTTCTCAGAATAGTACTTAAGAGCATCTTTCTCAAATTTATTATGTTAGGTTAGGACCCTAGTTCATTAGTTGTGGCCATATTGCATTTTGAGACAGATCGGTCCAACAGATGGCAGACAGGCTACACACGTAGCCATCTTGATTTTGATTATTGAACGTTTGTTATTGCTTTAATCTTGGAAAGTACTTGAAGGGATCGTTTTCAATTTTCAAATAGCAGTATACATCTAAGCCTGTGTATGTAGTCAAAAGATCTTAAAAGCAGAGATTCTAGAAAAGATCCTTTTTTTTCCATTGGTCGGACGTAAATCCATTCTTGGTAGGACAGCACCAAGATCCATCCCTAGGGATCCTCGTCCCTCGTTCCAATAGTGTGATCTTCCCCTGATATTAGTACTTTGAAATGTGTAATATATTGATATAAAAAAAAGGATATTGTGTTAAAATTTTACAATATTTCACTTTTTAGCCCACCATCATCAGATGGTGGGCTATTCAAAATCGCTTTTTGTCCGTGGTCCGTCGTCCGCCTTCCGTCCGTCCGTCCGTCGTCCGTCAAGTCCCGTGTCCTGTTTAACAATTCTTGTTATCGCTATTTCTCAGAAAGTACTGAAGGGATCTGTTCTTCGTATTTCATATGTAGGTTCCCCTTAGGGGCCCTAGTTGTGCATATTGATATTTTGCGGACCAATCGGCTTCAACAAGTGGCCGCCATGGCAGCCATCTTGGATTTTGATACTTAAAGTTTGTTATCGCTATTTCTCAGAAAGTACTGAAGGGATATCTGTCTCCAAATTTCATATTGTAGGTTCCCTAGGCGCCCTAGTTGTGCATATTTGCATTTTGGAACCCCAATCGGTCAAACAAGATAGCCGCCAGGCAGCCATCCTGGATTTTTTGATAGTTAAAAAGTTTGTTAATCCCCCGCTATTTCTCAGAAAAGTTACTGAAGGGATCTGGTCCTCCAAATTTTGTATATAGGTTCCCTAGCGGTCCTAGTTGTGCAAATGTTGCGCTTTTGCGGGACCGACTCGCGTCAACAGGATGCACGCCAGGCAGCCATCTTGGATTTTGAAGTTTAAAAGCATTGATTATCGCTATAATCTCACAAAGACTGAAGGGATCTTTTCTCAATTCATATGTAGGTGCCCCTAGCGCTCTAGTTGTACATAATGCGTTTTTGCGATCGATCGGTCAACAAATGGCCGCCAGGAGCTGCCATCTTGGATTTGATAGTAGATTGTTATCGCTATTTCTCAGAAAGTATTGAATGAATCTGTCTCAAATTCATAATATAGGTTCCCTAGGCCGCCCTAGTTGTGCATATTTCGATTTCGGTACCGATCAATCATCAAGTCGGCACGCCAAGGAGCCCTTCTCGAGAGTTGTGATAGTTGAAGCCCTTTGTTACTGCCTGTTTCTCAGGAAGTACTAAAGTGACATCTGGTTCCTCAAATTTTATATATAGTATGTTTGCAAAAGTTTTGAAAAAGCAGAGAACAAGATCCGCGTGTGTGCTCATTTTGTCAGACACTATATCACTCTCTGGTTGATTGGTGGGCGCCAAGATCCCTCTGGGATCTCTTAGTTATGTATATCGTTTCACTTTGTCACATATCCGTCTAGTTAGATCTCGTACTCCGTCCTCCCTCCTCTTTATCTCACATATAGATAAACAACACCCCTCGTATCTCGTAAAATATATGTGTTTCGAATTATTTTAGCGCCTCAGCATACTACAAAATGCGTCCTCTACGACCTTTCATTCGCTCATGATGGTTTTAAATGAAACTTTTCTCCAATGCACGAATCACAGTCCAGTTGCATCCAGAATTTGGAGAATTTGGGTTAGATTGAGGTTGGATTTTATCAGGCGGTAAAAAGAAAATGTGAAATTTTAGAAGTCTTCAGCTTCACCCCAGTTTGGACCAGAAGGAAACTTTAGGTTCACCTGAAATGAAATTTCTCAAGTAACATGTTCTAATCATTATCGCGTTTGTCAGTATTGTTGGTCAAAGGCAGGTAGGACAATAATTTGCTACTATAGAAATATTTTCCTGAAATATCCCATGTGACATTAGGGATATGACAGGACTTCTGGGCCTTGAAATGTTTGAAAAGCACCTGAGAGCTAGCCTAACCATGGGTGGGTCGTTATGCCTATGATTGGTTCCTCCGAAAATATACCCCATCCCTCTGGCTCCTTTCTTCTGCCCTGTTGAGCACGCGATTCGTCCCAATAAGAAAAACTAATAAACCAATGTCCAGTAAGCATCCTCGCACTCGCCACTAATTTGTCACAACCTCGCAATATACAGCAGTATAAGGTCATCTCTCATGGTTCAGAGTTCAGGAGGGAGACGCAAGTGGTATGCCGGCGCCCGGCGTGGCAGAACATTCGTGAAGTTGCCGAGTCCTAAGTATATAATCATGCCATAGATTTAGCAAAATTCAAGATCATAGACAACTAGGAGCATCGATTCGTATTGAAATTCAAAAGTGTAATCTTCGAGTGAGCGTTCACATACCTATATATATTGCGTTGTACCTCACTTATCGTATAAATAAGGCCATCCGTATAATATATATACAACATGAGCGCGAACACGGAGAAGACTTTTTGCACACTCCGCATGCTACTCTCTGAACATATCTATATTTCTGCTATACACTAATAAACATGTGTGCGCGAACACAGCCCCTTGTGCATGATATTTCTCTTTCACTAATAATACAAATGCACCTATACTCGCACACATCCTCTCTCACTCCCTATTCAGAGCGATGCGAGGTCTATACGTATAATAAGGGTGTCTTTTGCTAGTAATTACACACATAAACATCATACCAGATTACGTTCGCTTGCGTGGCGAGCCCGATTAAATCAGAGCCAGCACACTCACTTGTCTTCAACATTCAGCTTATGACATCTCACTATCTCACCATCCTACTCTAGTGAGTGAATCTTCATACATAAGACCAATGATGGTACTAACCTAATGCGTACAATTCTTGCCGAGCTGCGTCGGTTACAGTCAATAGAAAGCAGCTGGAGATCGCCGATCCGCTCCATGAACATAAATGCTATAATGTTCACAAGACAGATATCGCTAGTCTGTTCCATCCACGCTTTCTCGCATAACCGAGATCATCCAGTAATCTACGCCGTGTGTGGATGAACCTCGTAACTGGCGACAACACAATATGTTAACAATGTCTACTACAGGTTTTATGGAAAATTCCATACTTACTGAAATATAACATAACGATTAAAGGTTTTCCTATAATAACTAATGTTTATCAGTTTCTAAAAGCCATTTAATTGTTAGCTGCTTCTTTGCTCAATATTTCCCATCCGTGCCCACCCAAAAAAGAACGAGTAAGCCCCGATCCCGAAAAGCAACCTATCTTGCCAATTATTGAGGACTTGTAATCATGCATTGACCGGTAACAAACAAGGCCTAGCATTGCGAAATTCCAAAATTCCATGAATAGACACATTTTATCAGTGTTTAAATACTTCTGCGGATGCATCTACATTTCTCTCAATCAATTATGTAAACGTTCCCAATACTTACTTGACTTAAAACGTAAGTTGGTTTAAAATAAGTTTAAGAAAATACGAAAAAAAAAAGCAAGAATGAGACTATATCTGTTTCAGAAAAAATAAATAATCTAAAAATATCGGATCTCAAATAACAACCTACCCCCCTCAGCCAACTTGACCCACTGTATTTCGATACAAACTGGTTATGTTATATGCTAGCCAATGCATGATTGTCTTTTTGTTCACGAAATAGGACACAGTAATTAAATTTAAAGTCGACACTCAAGCTTGTTTTAGAACTCTCATCCCAAAGACTCTCCAACTGTAGAGTTCTACACACAAAGCTTTCAATGAAGCCTGAGTGTGCCATACAATTTAGCGTCAATTTATTCGTGTTCAGGTAAGGGCCAATAACTCCGGTTAAAACTGTCAAAACAAGCTGATTTCTCTGAGCTCGTCCGAGATCTTTCCAATGTTAGTCTACACTTACCCAGATTCATTAACTCGGTTCATATCTAACGCGGTGAGTTATCGTCTGCAACAAGGTTTCCCAAATTATTACTTATTGCCCAAAGGTCAATATAAAATCAGTAAGTTACAAGTCCCCACATAAGCATACAGTATATATAATCCGAAGTCCCAATTTTAGTCCTATAATACATAGTTTCATTAAGCCTGATGCAAATTTACTCCAAAGTTATTAAATGTTCCACCATATGTCCAATAATAATTATTTGTCAAAAGGACAATAACTCTAGTTCAGTCGACATCAGTGATTATTCGAAACTACGTCTGAGATTTTTCAATGTTAGTCTACATACAAAGCTTCATAATAAAGCTCGTGCATTTACTCAAGTTCATTGGTTGTTCACAAGGTCAATAGTAAAATTATTAGTGCAAAGAGCAATAAACTCCTAAAATTACTTAGTGAATTAACCTAATTTTCAAACTTCGTCCAGGCATCTTTTCAATGCGTAGTCTACATACAAAGTTTCATTAAGCCTCGTGTGCGGTTTATATTTAACTCAAATGATGCCGTTCACAAGGAAACGTTGATACCGGACGTCGCTCAGGTGACCTAAATAAAAAATGTAAATGTCCAGAACCCCTGTGAAACCAAAAATAAATCCCATTTTAAAATCTGAATTACCCCAAGTGTAAGAAGTTTATTACTTAATTGTTTAAAACTTGGAATTATTGCATTGTGTAAGAGGGCATGTACGTAAACTATTATTGATTTTTTCCGTAAAAGCCATACCTGATGTTTGTACCTTTGAGATTCGGATAGTAAACTTTCTATGAGGTCACGCCATCACTTTCTGAAAATCTCCTATAGGGCTGATGAGGTGGGAGCAAAAAGTCAATGAATGGTCAAAATTTCAAATCTAAGAGCATAATATTTCCTATTTTCAATAAGGAGAGTTCAAGGATTTTAATGTTTAAACACGTAGATCCTGTATCAAAGTGCTGAATATCAAAAGGACAATTAAAGGCCAAATGCCAGAAAAATATGTTAGTGTACTCATGTGGTCATTGATCATTGTTGGATACAAAAAGTTATATAGGATACCCCTGTAAACCCCATGTTACATGTAATAATCAATTTTTCAACCCAAAAAACTAGTTGAAAAGTGTTTTGATTAATTTATAGGTGGAAGAAGAGGCACATTGACATTTATCAAACATCTTGGAGTAATGTCACAAGCATCAGTGAAGAGCCGCTGTGGCTTTACTTTAAGGACCCATTCAATTGAATTTGTTGTTATTAAGCACAGGTTTTAATCCCAACTGCAAATACATTGCAGTTGCTGTATGTACCTTCCACGACCAACATCAACATTGGAAATTACAGGCAGATGACCAGCCTTTTCGCGTTTATATGACTTGGCTTTCCAAAACAAATTAATTTGGAATAACTGTAAAGTGTGTTTTTCCTTTATATGCTGGACATGTGACTCACTTCGATCTCGTTAAAGGAAGTTGTTGTTGTTAGCAGACTTACAACACATTTTGAATTTCTATACAACAGTTCATGTTATTCTATGTTCACTGAAATTTTGAAGTTTTTTAGGTCATCTGACCCGAAGGGTCACGATGAACTATAGTCGTCATGTTTGTCTCGTCTTCGTGCGCCGTGATTTAAATTCACATTTTGAACTTCTCAAGTTCTACCCAGTGCAATTTGGCTGAAAACTTGCCATGCAAGATTGCTGAGCGAATGTCTATGTCCCACAAATGTGTATTTTCGGTCAATCCGAAAATCCCAAGAATCTGCCACAAGCCGCCCATCTTGAAACACAATTTAACTTCTTCTCAAAGTCTACTCCCGTGCAATTTGCCTGAACATTTGCATGAATATATTCCTATGTCGACAAGGTGTTGTTATTTTTCGGTCATCCGAAATCCAAGATAGCCCCACAACAAGCTCCATCTTGAAAACATAATTGAACTTCTTCTCAATTCTTACCGGTGCGATGTGGCTTGAAATGCACCTGAATATGATCTATTGGTGACCAAGTGTTTACATCTCTGCGTTTGTTGCCAAATCGAAGGCATGCGCTACCGTTGACCACCATATCCTAATTAATTTGCAATATATGAATATTGTACTAGCTTAGTCCGATTGACCGTCTTAAGGCCCTTAGGGCCTTTTGGATATCAGTAATTAATAGGCGCCCTGCATAGATTTGCGGTACAACCTATTGTAATTATACATGTAAATCTTTTTGACAAGTCACTTGGCCATCTCACTTATGTAAATACAATGATACATACAATACCAATGTTATTTTATTTTAAGTGATCACACATCTTAAAAAATAATACAGTACCATATAAAAATATCCATCGCACACAAATTTATTCAAAGCCGTATATTGGCTTTATGAGCGACACTAAAATTAATAAAAAATTAGTATACTATGTACGATTTGGGGTTATCATAATTTGCATTACAGATAGTAACCGTCCGCCTATTGAAATTCATCACAGTATATTACTGCCAAAATGAAATTTCTAACTCTGTACTATGTTCATCTGTAATGTACTAAACAATATATATATATTACCATGCAGCTATGTGTATTTAAATCCTGACAGAGATTCGTATCATTAGGAAATTAAAACCACAAGGCAAATTTGAATTTCTCCCTATACCTTGACAGCGGTTATCCCACGGTTGCTAGGAAAAGAACAGCTTCACATGCACTAGATAGTGACGTGCATCAATTTACATATGGGCAACAAATTATCACTCACAGCGAAGTTCATATCAAACTTGAAGTTTCACCATTTTTAGCATCTGACCGAAGGTCAGGATGGACCTTATTGTCATCGTGTTTCGTCCGTCCGTGCACCCGCTTCCCGCCGTGCATAAACTTATTTATACATAAGAGCCTACTCCTCCTAAACCCTTGAGTGAATTACATCCATATTTGGTGCTGAAACATTCCTGGGAAGTACAATCATATTTTATATAAATGAGATAGTCCGACCCCTAGGGGCAGAGAGCGGGGCCCCCAAAATGGAAATTTTCCTTAAATTGAAGCTTTTAAATCCCTAAACTCCCCTCCCTTTATCCCTAAATGGAATTTCCCATCCATATTTGGTGTGCAGAAACATTCCCATTGGGGAAAGGGGACAATAAATATTTTATATAAATGCAGCCTTTGGTCCGACCCCTAGGGGCTGAGGCCCCAAATGGGGAAATTTTCTTAATTTTAGCACCTGTAAAATCCTACTCCTCCTTCATTCTTGGTATGAATTTCACCATATTTTGGTATGAAACATTCATTAGCGGACGGACAATCATATATATATAAATGAGTAACTGTCCGACCCCTAGGTGGAACATGAGGGCGGGCGCCCCAAAAAAGGGGAAATTTTCTTAATTTAAGCTTTTAAATCCTTACTCACTCCTTATCTTTGAGATGGATTCATCCATATTTGGGTGAGACATTTCATTGGGGAAGGACAATAATATTTTATATAAATGAGCCTGGGTCCGACCCCCAGGGCAGAGGAGCGGGCGCCCAAAAAGCAGGAATTTTTTAATTTTAGCTTTTAAATCCTTTCTCCTCCTTTATCCTTGAATAGTGATTTCTCCCCATGATTTGGTGTGAAACAATTTCATTTGGGAAGGACAATAATATTTTATATAAATTGAGCCTGGTCCGACCCCCAGGGGCAGAGCGGGCGGGAGCCCAAAAAAGCGGAAATTGTCTTAATTTAGCTTTTAAATCCTTCTCCTCCTTTATCTTGAATGTGAGATTTCATCCAATATTGGTGTGAAACAACATTGGGGGCCAAGGAAACAATCATATTTATATAAAATGATTCAACTAAGTGAGTTCCTTGTATTGTTTATATTAACCGTTAACCAATACTTTATACTGCTGCACTGTTGTTTTGCTGCCAAACGAGTCAGGATGACCGTTAAGGCCCATGCGGCCTCTTGTTCGTTAAAATATGAGAGCAAAAAGACATCAAACATGGTTTTTTTCAGGTGGACAGGGATATACTCAACCTGCAGTGAAGATTTATGACCATTCCAATCTCTCGGACAAGCCCTCTGGGTTGCAATTGATTATGCCCAAAATCTTCGCTCGGCGGGTTGAGTATCCCTGTCCACATTGCATAACAGGGCCCGATGTAAGATTCTATAAATCCCTTCTATAGTACTGTTATAAACTTAAAATTATGTCTTTCTATAAATTAAAATATGCTCTATCCCTATAATCTAACCACCCTACGCTTCATCGTATTGTAATAAATGAAAATTTAGCTAAATTACTGAGCCTCATCCTGTCTGTAGGAAGTATAATAGTATTTATCTTCTTGGCACTAAGAGAGAGAAACTCATCCGATATTGAACTCGCTTGTGATAAATAAATTTTAAAACAAATTCAACTAGTATAAGGAAGCACATTCACAAAGAAAATGAATTTTCTAACAGAAACAGGGCAGAGCTCTCTTGTTTCCTTTTAGTAGGTTAGAATAACTGTAAAATAAATAATTACTTGTATGAACCAATTTAAAAACATTTTGTTATGAAGTGGAAAAGCAAGATTGAAATCAAACAAGCTCATATCCAGCTACCTTAATTACATTCCAGCGTCATGACTTCAAATGTGAGGTTAACAGAGGTCAGGACTTGGGGAACTCTGATTCCTTCAATTACATGTATTGGTTTATAGACAAAATTGGTAGTACTCGGTTTTAGTTTCAACTACCAAGTAAAAGGGCAAAGTGAACTCTTGCACCAAGGCACAATCATCTGTCATAGACCTTTAAGGCCCCAGTATTATGTTGAGCACCATATAAATTAGTAATTTATGATTGTGCAAGGCATTAAGACATTAACAAAAAGTAATTTGTTGACACAATCAGTATTAATAAGTTGGATACAAGGGCTGACATTTCCTGGTTTTTACATATGCACACATTGTAACTAAGAGCGATAAGTTAATGTTCTACAATACAGGTAGTAAAATTTCTAACTATCAACCCCCACTTTTTTTAATATCATGATTATCAATCAAATTGTTTCCTTATTACCAGTTTATATAATTAATATTAAATTATGGAAAACATGAGGGGCACAAAAACCATGTGGATATCACTAATTTTAGTTATTGCAAATAGTAATTGCCCATAGCGTCAATAAAATGTTGATGAGTTATTTCTTGTTATGGTTTTCATTACTGTAGGAACCAGTGATAATCGTGAATGATATTATATTGTGACCAACAACCACTACCTAGAGCTACTTGCAATTTCTTACTGTATGAATTTGAAATTGATATGAAAAAATAACAAATGACAACCAAACATAATAGGGACTAATTAGTGTCAGCTCCACTTTAGATTAAATAGGGGAAATAGACAGTCAGACAATTGCTTTAAATTTTCTACCTTCCTCATTATAAGCTACCCCAAATGGATATTTCCCACCCTAAATAATAGTTAGAAAGTCCTAAGGAGATGTACCCAAACAGATTTTCTTCATTAATTGATGACCTCCTGACCCCTGGAGCCCAAAGTGGCCTGTGTCCCAATAAGGGAAATACTGAGAAAATTTATAACATTTGTACATACAAAATAATAGAAGCTGAGACTTTGTCTCAGGTGCATCTAAAAAAAAGCCCCCATGGCATATAGGTTTTTATTGGATTGGAGAACATTAAAAAAAAAAAAAAAAAATCATTTTTATTTAAACCGATAATTGCTATACCACTTAGTTTTATATGCGAGTGAAGACCTGGGCCGTGCACCATAAAACTTTCTCAGACAGATCTTTTACTGATCAAGGTCTATGACAAATCATATACTAGAGTAAAAAATCATGTCTGAGACATAGTTTTATGGAGCCGGGACCAAGCGTATTGGGGTCTGTGACAAGCTGGGTAATGACTAGCGCGCTACCAAGTTATGTTAAAATCTCTAATGTGACCTTACGTTAAATTCAGGTTCACAGGGCCGTGTCAAATGGACACCTATTATATCTTTAATGAAACGACTTCTTTGCTGAAATAAAACTGAGGAGCGCCTAGATACTCTGATAATTAAACCCTTGGGGATGAAGTGCTACCAATATAATGTGTAGTTCAAAATGAACGACTTGAACCCATGCACATTGGATCCAAATTAGGCCTAAAAACTCCGTCATTAAACAACTTTCTTTACAAATAAATTAGAGGACTAGAGATCTGATATTCGCCGTTCTGTGCGAAGCTGGGATGACAGGCCGTAACCAAGTTGTTAAAATGAAGACCTTTGACTGTCATTTCAAGGTCACAGGGCTAAAATCTAATAAACGAACGTCTTGTGAATACTCTCCTCTCGCACTCTCTCTCTGGGGTCTGTGACATGCTGGCGGCAAAGGCTGCTCACCATGTCTTATTAAAATGAGTTTATGACACTTGGAACCTATGTAATTTTACAGTGTCTATTAAATATTATCAAATAAAATAGTTCTTTTGTATGCCTTAATTTGTTTGCCACTACTTTATTCTTTGATAGTGTTGTTTGTTGCTATCCCTTGTTGACAATACATGATGACTAATTACAGTAAGACTCATTAGCCTTCTTGTTGGTTATAAAGTTAATCCCACAACACCAAAACCGTTTAATTTATTTCTATAGGTATTAATTAAACTGTCATTGTTTAAACAGTATTATTCTCAAAGATGTTACATAATCATTGATTTTCCAAGAGATTTCACATCAAAAACAAGAGAACTAACTTCAGTGCCTAACATTCTGCATACACTGTTCATCAAGTTCAGCTTGGAGAACCAAATATTAGGGCCTGGTTCATTATTGCTCTCCTCTTAGGGCCTCTGAATTGAAAACTTTCTTTCGCCAATGTTTAATTTAAAAGCTTCATCGTCAGATCCCTGTGCACCCAGTTGTATTTTGAAATCTGACGGCAATCCCAGAGAGTGCTATTGAGGGATGACCTCTTCCCACTGTTCTAAAGATCTGTGATGCATTCCCATGCCTGAGACCCATACATGAATCTTTCTGTTAAAATTTTCCCGTTCATGTAAAATATAATAGTGTTAAAAGACAGCTGGCCACAAAATGCCGTGATTCCACGCTAGTCCATAGATCCCTTGGTCTTCCATTATAATAAACTCAAATTGTAAAAAACCAAGCTTAAAACGCCTGTCATAAACATCTCGCCCGATGACGTTCAATCAAACAATGATTTGATTGGTGCCCGTTTTACTCTTCCCGTATAAACCAGTTTAATTCCTCTCTTAGATAGCCATTGAAGTTTGTACATCAAAATATTTCCAGACCTTTATACAGTAAAACCAAAACTATTTACTTTGGTCCCAGTGGTGCACATAATTCCAGAAAACTCACCCGACGGACAACCAAACATTGCAAATACTGTTTCAGGATCTCGTTCGTGTCACAACACTTCAAAAACATGATCTTTCTGCCTAAACACATCGATGCCACCTGCTATTACAAACCGCCACTAACAAGTTTATGATTTTGTTGTCTATGTAGCCACAAAGGTATTATAGGGTGCATATAGACAATCCAAATATACACTCGTCTGTGGAGCCGTCCCTTGCATCTTCTTTGAGGATATCTCCTTTAGAGTCTATACCCGGTGTTTATATGAATCCCGGATACCCTCCCGCGATCCTTTGAACTTTGATATGTAGGTGTGTTGGAATTAAAATTTGCTTTTTCTATTTTCCACCACAAAAGTGGAAATCTTCACATATTTTTTTTATGTTAGATCCTAAGCAATCATTGGAAATGGTCAACAAAATGAACATTTTACTTAAATTGCTAGGCACGGCATTCTTACGATAAACCCATGTGCTTTCAGAACCTGCAGTATCTGCCATATAATCAGATATTTGAAATCCCATTGTCTAATAAATACTCTAAGCTGCTACATTTTGGGAGGGTCAAATACAGGTGCCCTGCCCATCTCTAATTGCACACTTATGGCAGCGAGGAGTCCTGACCATACTTTACACATTCAGTTCTAAGTTTCATCATGTCATTAAGCAGAATTGTGACTATACCAATGTTCCAAGTTCAACAGCAGATAGTTTTCCACGACAAGTACTCCTGGCATCGTTATTTTCTCTCTTTCACCCAATTGTTGTATGCCATGGTCCCGAAGTCCAAGCTTCCCTTGCAAGAAAATAAAACTGACATCTGAATTGTCCTCCCCATTCCGCTAAAAAAAGCAAAAACCATAAAAAACAGAAATATGTAGATCTTTATTTCTATATTATACAATCAAAGAAGGAGTGTATGAGCCGCTTTTCTTCTAAATTCATCGAATATATACAAAAAAGAATTTAATTCATTAGCTTATCAATATGATAAAAGCACATTAACCATTCCTAGCTAAGCAATAGAACATGTTTTTCTTTCTTTGCTTTTTTTTTTTCTTTTTTGTGGCTATTTGTTGTAATCGGAAGGTTCCAAGTCTGCTAAGACTACATTTTGGATTTTTTTTCTTTTTTTGCCCCCATTGGCCCATTGGTGACAATGTCGGCCCAATCACTTTCCATTCAGAAAATGGCTCCACCTAATTTGTTGAAACCAACAACAAGCCCCATGGGCCCACTTAATAAAGTCCATCAAGACATTAAAAAAGCCTTTGATGTGAAATGGGCTATATTGACGTAATGCCTTTTACTCAGGTGTAATTGGGCACAAACCTGCATGATGTCGCGTAAACAGTTTACGCTGTCTGAGTTAATCATAAATTACCCAAATGAGGGAATTAGTGAAAAAAGAAAAATCCATGAAAGTTTTAAATTTTTTTATCAAAAAAGGCTGTAATAAATTTTGATATGGCCACCATTCACAAACATTAATCTTAGCTAACATTTTATAAAATGGGACAAACTTCATTGAATTTAATTTTCTAGGTTAAAAAGTCACAAACTAAAACAGGTTACTATGGTTCTGGTTCAGTCACAATGACAGCACTCAGTCACAGGACACCACTCAGTCACAATGACAGCACTCAGTCACAATGACACCACTCAGTCACAGGACAACACTCAGTCACAATGACAGCACTCAGTTACAGGACACCACTCAGTCACAGGACACCACTCAGTCACAATGACACCACTCAGTCACAATGACAGCACTCAGCCACAATGACAGCACTCAGTCAAAATAACAGCACTCAGTCACAATAACAGCACTCAGTCACAATGACAGCACTCAGTCACAGGCCACCACTCAGTCACAGGACAGCACTCAGTCACAATAACAGCACTCAGCCACAATGACAGCACTCAGTCACAGGACACCACTCAGTCACAGGACAGCACTCAGTCACAATAACAGCACTCAGTCACAGGACACCACTCGGCCACAATGCAGAATTCCATGATAATATTGTGAGCGGCAGTGATAATCGTTGGTTTGATACAAACACAATTTACGCGCGACAAATTATTTAGATGTGGAATTTCGTATACGGATGTATGTCCTGTCTTCAAACTAACAAAGGAAACACTTCGCACTTGTTTTTAGATTGTCCTGAATTAAATGAATTTCATGTGTTCTTAAGGTTGTTGGCTCGGCCGATTTTGAATGCGCGCGCGCATCGTAAACCAATACGATTGTCGTATATTTTTTCCCAATATAAATCCATATACAAATATTATAATTGATCTGATGTGATAAGTTAACTATATTATTGATAAGTCAGTCAAATTACATGCAGGAAACGTGAATTTAAGAAAATATATTGCTTTTTACGACAACGGTACGTACTTCCGGTTATGGCGGTCACTATCGACGCCACGACCAGACGAGTGTGTGCTATGTTATTATTAGTTATTACGCTGTGTAGAGGCATTTGATAATAATTTAGGTCATTTGAACCGAGAAGGTAGACTGTTGAAGCACACAGAAAGACGAGGGAATGATTCATTGCATAGAAAACGGGGTTCAAAGTATTATAGATGGTCAACTCGCTACCGATGGCCGGGCAACAGATCAACTGACATGCATTAGGAAGACCACAAAACGGACACGGTAAGATATCTTGATTATCTTCAAGCTGTATTCATCTTAAGCTCATAGATACTCCGTGTTTGTATCTAATTATTTTCGACCATTCTCTGTAATATTTCAAGAAATTCAGTAGATCTACATTGACAGTCTGTAACTTACAGTCAGACAGTGTATATTTTAGATATTTCTCTGAGCGCACTATGTGCACTGCCTAGGGGAAACAAGATATTTGACAAAACTATGCAAATGACATAAACTGATAGAAATACATCACATATTACCTATATTATGTCCAGGATAGATGTTGTTACATTTATGTATAGACTGTACCTATTTGTTATGTGTACATGCACATGAAGTGTGTTCATGAGTGACAGCTGCTTAGCTTTATATGTAATTGTAATATGCCATTTTACATCACATCATTCAAGAACACTCACCATATAGAGTCACTGTGCATGTTGCTTATTAGCATGTCACACACTTTTTCTAAAATATTAAATTGATTTACTTTTTTATCTAAATTAACAATCTTGTTTTATAATTTATAGGTGTAACACATACCGACATTGCTGCTGATATCTTGTGATCTGCTAGCAGTAAGCCATGTTATACCGGTAAGTGATTTTCTGAGGAAGCTTTGTAAACATGTGTACTTCACAAAAATTGACATATGAATATGGGTTGATATCATAATAAATATTTGAATTGTGTCAATATGAAATTTTGAAATAAATGAATGAATGAATTCTCTTAAGTGAACAGAAGTTTAATCATGTCTCTGTGTGGTGGATATTGTCAATTTCTGTGATATAATTATACTTTTCTACATTACCGAGTCATAATAAATAGATACATGTATGGGTTCATAATTAATTTGACCTACAATTTACATTACATTTTATGTATTGACCAGTAGCATACTGGCCATGGCCTTCAGTTCAAATGGATTATCTTGATCCACAATCAAGATTGAAGGGATGAAATATTATAAAAGAAATCTATTTTCTTCATGTACATCCTAGATAAAAAAAAATACCTGTCTAACCTTGGGTGTGGATTATTGGCTGGATACATGTTCACAGTCACAATCAATTCAAAATTTTGCTAAAAATGTACAATAACAGTGTATCCATTTACCATTTTGTGTGGATTTTGTAAAATTCATATAATAGGTACAATTTATGAGAATGATGAAATCAATACAATCGTCATGTAACAAACCCATCTTTATTTGATCAGGATTCGAGGAGAGATTGGCCGCAGAAACAATTAAGAGATGACATAGTTGATCGAGTGTTGCTGGTAATCATTCAACACAAGTGCTGAAAGATTGATTTCTTCATGGATATTAGAAACAAAACATTATGATCAAATGTTGGATTTCTATTCTATAATATGTATAGACAATACATTTAATATCAGTTTGATAGTTTTAATGGTGAATCTTTCCTTTGTCAGAACTTTTTCTGAATGTATTGTAAAAGTTTCATTATGTCATATTTGTGATTATGTCAATTCTAACTTTTCAATGAGCAGAACATCTATCTTATATATATATATGTTTTGTTCTTTCTTTCATATTTGAATAAATCAAATATTACAGGAATCGATGTTGTTAATCATTATTTAAGGATACAAACTTTTAATAATTAAGAGATGATTTTTTATAAAAGGTATTTACTTGCTTTTATTAGATTTCTCTGTGAAATTATTATGGGTTTCAAGTTTGATTTTGTTTAACTTCCTTTAAACAGCCAGGGGCATTTAGGTATGTGCCAGGTTTCGGAAATGGGGAAAAGACATAGTACATTGATAAAAATCACTGACCTTCAAACAGGTATCTTGGAAGTCATGTGACCAAAGACCTCAGCCCTGTTATCAGTGTTTGGTTTACATATGACATTCATATATCCCCTTGATGCTAATAATTTGATATAGAAATTAATATCTTTGATTAAAAATAGTTTAGTAACCACAAAATTTGATCATTTCTATGTATAAAAATGCAATTTTATTGTTAGAAAGTGTTCAATTATGTGAAGGAGAAATATTTGAAAGTGGTTTCTAGGGTACACAACCTTTCATAGAGTATTTTTTCATCACAAAATTGTTTTAATAATGAAAATCTATGAATGTCTCAAAGAAAAACTTTTGTGAAAATGTTACATATATAAAAAAATGAGAATGCAAAATTGAATCCAGGTAAAACTTTTGTGATGGAATACTGCTTGGTTGCTATGCAACAGTTGGTTACCAATAAAAGTTAACAAAAATATAGTTTTTCATTGAAAAACAAATATTTTATCATCTTCACGTGCATAACATGTCTTTTTCAGAAAAAAAAGCATATTTTAAATTACATTCAAATGTACACAGCAACCCTATAATATACATTTTAGAAAAATGTTGCTAAGGGAAACGGTTGCTATGGATTTAAAATCCAATAACTTTTTTCTTTGAACAATGACATACCTTTTTCTCGTCATTTTTATAAAGATATAGATGTGCTGTGCAAAATGAGCATCTTTGGAAAAAAGTTAATTATTTCTTTATATATTTTTATCATTTTGAAATGGACAACTCATTATGCTATATATCAGTACTGAAAAATAAGGGAAACGTTGCCATGGAGACACTTTTAAATCGACGCTAGGAAACAATAGATACATTGATTTATGTTTTATATTTTTTAATAGTCACAAGACATCCATACAGATACATAAAAGTAAGAATAAATGAAAAAAATCTTATATTTCCATATAATTTTATTGCATTACATTTACCAAGTAGATGTCCTGTTGTGCTATATTTCTGCGCAAAGGTTTGGTTATGTTGTTGTCAAGGTAACTCATTTCAAAAGGGGCTAGCAAAAAAATAGCACAATGACATACAGTTTTTTGTTCATATTTTGACACAGCATGACCATACAAATAAAATAAAAAAAATGTTAATTACTTTCAAACGGTCGAGTCAGCTACCTTAAATGAGTTTCGTAGTGTTGAAAACAAAACAAAAAATGATATAGACTGGCATCGTTTAATCTTGCTAGGATTTTATGAGAAATGAAAGAATCTAAATTTGTATTTTTAAAAGAAGGAATACAATCATGTGCAATCAAGGAACTGTAAATATTATTAATATTATTTTTATCCTCGATGAAAAAAAGATGTCCCGACATATAACAACAAGCCCCCCCCCAACCTCTGGGCCGAGAATTCGAATCCCATGTGGAGCAGTTGCCAGGTACTGACCGCTGGTCGGTGGTTTTTCTCCTGGTACTCCGACTTTTCTCGATCTTAATTTTATTTTGCATAATTATTAGAGGACTGCCTTTTAGTAAAATGATTTTGATTACTACAGCAGACGTACTCAATTTCGAACTAGAATATGATTTATTAACAAATCGCTGTACAATTACATCATAACATCTTTTAAATATAACGGAGCTTATATTATAAATGTTTTGCCAGATCTCGTAAGAAGCTGCACAACCATTTCATCTTTTCAGAAAGCAGTAAATGCTTTACGTAGGATGGCTCGTAAATGTCCAATCTCATTTCTGGTATCGATGTCACAAATGGACGCGCATTACATTAGTGTTCGGAATTCACAGCAATAAAATGACCATCCAAGGCGCTTTCAAAGGTGAGATGTAATTTTGACAGAATATTGTCGAAATTGGCGATCTACCTCTCTGTCAAGACAAAAGAAGAAATAATATTTAGTCATATTAGATGACCTCAAAATCATTTTTGTGCCAAATATTGCCTCTCTATAGTAACAGCTTGTACTGTCTCTGACATACGGCCCGTTGGTTAAATTTGGTGGTTTCACATTTAAGATCAAGCCACAAACCATCCGCTTTTCTTATTACACAACAATCCTCGTTATTTGTATTGTTGGGTTCGCCATCGTACCACCTAGCCTCGGTCACTTCGTCCCCAGGTCCCCATACCCACTCGCCTTCAACATCACGATCGTTAGCTGCGATCCACACTAAGTTCATCCCTAAAGTACAAATTAAAGACATTACTCAAGGGCGCATGCAACGGCAGGTCAATATAATTTGTTTGATTAGCGTTTGACCACAATATTTTGCTACTAATGGATGGATATAAAGTTGTACAAAATACCTCAGCGTGCTATTGGTTTTTTCCTGGTGATTTTCTTTCTTTGCATATCTAAAACAATCTGCTGAGTAATTTAAATTACTTATTTCTTGATATATCATATCAAGATTTTGATAATGCATAATGGAAGTGTCCAATGATTTTAATTAATTACCCTAATGTAAGAAAGCTGCTCCGGGCCTTAACACTTACTCCAATTTTGACCTTATCGGAATCTCTAAACATTTTGCTATATCTTTTTAGTTTAAGATTGATTTCAATGGTGGCCTTGCATGAAGGTCAAACTGATAGATATACAATACAACTCCTTGGCTATCAACATTATAGGAGACTGATTTCTGATTTTACCATATATGAACCTTTTAGCCTTAAATGAATGTAAGTATTGGTTTTTTAATATCTTTTATCACTTTTTTCCAGCATGCTACAGGTGCTGTGACACGTCTTTGAGTCTCGTGGTATTAAAGTCATAGTATTTTCTAAGACTCTGAAACATGTTAGGAGGCTACCTAAAAGACAAATGCCACGACATCTATAAACACGACGCCATGACATGATTGTTTACATGTATGCACTGACATGTATTTTTTTCACATAATAATTGAAAAAAGCATATCTCGTGTCTTTATCAAATTATTAAAAACATTTTCAGAACAACATAATTATGAGCATAGTCTCTGTATGAGACAATGAAGTACAATAGTTAATATATTTTGTAAGTAACAAGTGGTATCACTTGGCTACCATTGCAATCGTCACTCACAGTGTTTGATATTTAATGTCAATATCTAAACGTGGCTAAGTAACTCGTCTAACGAAAGACACCTTACACACACATATATATAAAGACAAGATGTGACAGAGACATCAGGGATATGTTGCATAGATACTTGCACACATACGTGATATAACCGATTCTATGAGGTGCCGGAAGTGGTTGTAGAGTGAAAAAATATCACTACAACATTATACTATTACAATATTTACTTTGGTATAGTCAAACCTGCTTCACATCACCAAGGGACGAAGAAAAAAAATGTCTAAAACAACCACTCAATGGACGTCACATAATGTTGACAGTAGTCATTTGTGTCTCTAGGAATGTAGACGATAAGCAGATGTGTATGTATGTATTGTTGCTAAATAATTCTAAACAGCCATATGTAAAGGAACTCGCCTCTATTGATCATTTCTGTCTGCAGGAAAGCCTGTACACTGGCGTTGTCGATCCTCACGAGTTTGGCATCCATAGTCCCACAAAAAGCCTTTAGAAATACAGAAGAAAGTTCTTATTAAACATGTATAACAATGTAATGGAATCGTTTGATAAAACGAAGCAAATGATAAATATAAATAGTTTATCATAATACAGTCACTAAATAGAATGAGGAAACGAAAGTATAAATGCGAAACGGTAATGCTATCTGATTTGATAAGATTATAGCCTATGAGCTTATGACATGTAGGACAGAAGAATTGTGCTACACCTTGTAATGGCGCGACTCCTATAACGAGATCTCACTAACACATAACTTCAAAGACAACACACGGTCAAAATAGTTTACTATGCCATATTTACAGGTACGGACTTTGCTGTATATGATAATTATGACTTGGGTCAAAAGCTTGAAAAGACTGATTAGCTGGTCGAGAGTTGTGCTGGAAGACATGATTGATAAAAAACAACTCGTGCATTGGCTTTCTCATTATGTCTGTTACAATTGACGTGTGAATATCTTTACGATATCACATGATGGTCTCAATGTCATCAGAGGCACTTATAAAGAAGAAGTGATTTGATCAATTCACTCATATAAGATATGAAGAGTGTTTGCTGTATTATGTCTGGGAGCTATGGAAATACTGAAATTGAAATTGAACTATTATGACTAGCTTTGGCCCCGCCCCTCAGGCCACTGGCGTTAGTCGAGGCCTGTTCTGTTTTGATATTCAAGTATATCTCATTCTAGTAGATCACATCTAGATTGACTCATTGACCCATTACCTACCGACATTGAACAAACACTTGATATACATATCTCTATAACATAAAACAAAATATTCAAAATAATCCTTATAATTCAATTTACTAAAGATAATCTCTTCGACATTCAAAATTAATTTTTGGAACTTTTGTCTATGAAATCAGTAAGCTGTTACCTCAGGCAATAAGAAACGACATTGCAAACGGCGACACCATTTTTCTTTTATGGGCAGATGAAGAATTCTAAGCCAATGGAAATGTTGTAAAATTGAATTACGTTCTCCTCAGGGGAAACTTCCAGACTCAACAAGGGCAATGATAACTTACAATTTCTCAAGGTTATTTCAATTTATCACTTATGTGAGTTGAGAATATCTTGGAATTTATCCCATTGTTTCCCTGTTTGGCCCTTCCGCCTGTACCCTGAGGGGTTATTATAATCACACTTCATTTGAGCGTAGGCCACAAAAGTTGTCTGTCTGCTATACTGCATTGAAGTTGCTTCAGTAGTAGGAGGGACCAAAACTGTAAATTGTATGTGGTCATACGACAAACGGCGGACAATAATGGAAAATGCTGTTAGAATATTTCACTTTAAACATGGTCTTATGTAACATCAACAACTGTTAACAGTATACGATATGTATTGTGTAATTCCTATATCTGTTTTTAAAACTGCTGTTTTGTCTTGTATTCATTTGTGGACTTGTGAGAGTTGAAAAGATCTCTGAAGAGAGGGTTTAAGGATATGTTAAACCACTTAGCGGTAAACGGACGGATACTTAAAGTAAAAAAGAATCATTCGCCATACTTTACAGTTCTAACTAACTCTTTATTAAACAAACATGTTCGGTCACATTCTTGAGTGTTATTACTTAACAACTGAATATTAAATTATTTTCTCTATTGAAATCGTAAAATCAAGCCTAGTTTCAAGCATACAATCGAAAACATACACATGGATACTGATGGTATATACAACACACCGATACATTATACATATGGTATGTACAACACACAGATACATTATACTGATGGTATGTACAACACACCGATACATTATACAGATGGTGTGTACAACACACAGATACAATAAACTGATGGTATGTACAACACACGGATACATTATACTGATGGTATGTACAACACACAGATACAATATACTGATGGTATGTACAACACACCGATACATTATACTGATGGTATGTACAACACACCGATACATTATACTGATGGTATGTACAACATACGGATACATTATACTAATGGTGTGTACAACACATGGATGCATTATACTGATGGTATGTACAACACACATATACATTTTACTGATGGTATGTACAACACACGGATACATTATACTGATGGTATGTACAACACACAGATACATTATACTAATGGTATGTACAACACACCGATACATTATACTAATGGTATGTACAACACACCGATACATTATACTGATGGTATGTACAATACACCGATACATTATACAGATGGTGTGTACAACACACAGATACAATATACTGATGGTATGTACAACACACGGATACATTATACTGATGGTATGTACAACACACCGATACATTATACTGATGGTATGTACAACACACCGATACATTATACAGATGGTATGTACAACACACCGATACATTATACTAATGGTATGTACAACATACGGATACATCATACTAGTGGTATGTACAACATACGGATACATTATACTGATGGTATGTACAACACACGGATACATTATACTGATGGTATGTACAACACACCGATACATTTTACTGATGGTTTGTACATCACACAGATACATTATACTGATGGTATGTACAACACACAGATACGTTATACTGATGGTATGTACATCACACAGATACATTATACTGATGGTATGTTGATGGTATGTACAACACACAGATACATTATACAGATGGTATATACAACACACGGATACATTATACTGATGGTGTGTACAACACACATATACATTATACTGATGGTATGTACAACACACAGATACATTATACAGATGGTATGTACAACACACGAATACATTATACTGATGGTATGTACAACACACGGATACATTATACAGATGGTATATACAACACACGGATACATTATACAGATGGTATTTACAGCACACGGATACATTATACTGATGGTATGTACAACACACATATACATTATACAGATGATATGTACAACACACGGATACATTATACTGATGGTATGTACAACACACAGATACATTACACTGATGGTATGTACAACACACCGAAACATTATACAGATGGAATGTACAACACATGGATACATTATACTGATGGTATGTACAACACACGGATACATTATACTGATGGTATGTACAACACACATATACATTTTACTGGTGGTATGTACAACACACAGATATATTATACTGATGGTATGTACAACACATGGATACATTATACTGAGGGTATGTACAACACACGGATACATTTTACTGATGGTATGTACAACACACAGATGCGTTATACTGATGGTATGTACAACACACCGATACATTATACAGATGGTATGTACAACACACCGATACATTATACAGATGGTATGTACAACATACGGATACATTATACAGATGGTATGTACAACACACGGATACATTATACTGATGGTATGTACAACACACAGATACATTATACTGATGGTATGTACAACACACTAATACATTATACTGATGGTATGTACAACACATGGATAAATTATACTGATGGTATGTACAACACATGGATACATTATACTGATGGTATGTACAACACACGGATACATTATACTGATGGTATGTACAACATACGGATACATTATACTGATGATATGTACAACACACCGATACATTATACTGATGGTATGTACAACACACCGATACATTATACATATGGTATGTACAACATATGGATACATTATACTGATGGTATGTACAACACACCGATACATTATACAGATGGTATGTACAACACGCGGATACATTATACTGATGGTATGTACAACACACCGATACTTTATACAGATGGTATGTACAACACACCGATACATTATACTGATGGTATGTACAACACACGGATACATTATACTGATGGTATGTACAACACATGGATACATTATACTGATGGTATGTTCAACACACCGATACATTTTACTAATGGTGTGTACAACACATGGATACATTATACTGATGGTATGTACAACACACAGATACGTTATACTGATGGTATGTACAACACACGGATACATTATACTGATGGTATGTACAACACACCGATACATTATACTGATGGTATGTACAACACACGGATACATTTTACTGATGGTATGTACAACACACGGATACATTATACTGATGGTATGTACAACACACAGATACGTTATACTAATGGTATGTACAACACACGGATACATTATACTGATGGTATGTACAACACACCGATACATTATACTGATGGTATGTACAACACACAGATACGTTATACTGATGGTATGTACAACACACGGATACATTATACTGATGGTATGTACAACACACGGATACATTATACTGATGGTATGTACAACACACGGATACATTATACTGATGGTATGTACAACACACGGATACATTATACTGATGGTATGTACAACACACGGATACATTATACTGATGGTATGTACAACACACGGATACATTATACTGATGGTATGTACAACACACGGATACATTATACTGATGGTATGTACAACACACGGATACATTATACTGATGGTATGTACAACACACGGATACATTATACTGATGGTATGTACAACACACGGATACATTATACTGATGGTATGTACAACACACGGATACATTATACTGATGGTATGTACAACACACGGATACATTATACTGATGGTATGTACAACACACGGATACATTATACTGATGGTATGTACAACACACGGATACATTATACTGATGGTATGTACAACACACGGATACATTATACTGATGGTATGTACAACACACGGATACATTATACTGATGGTATGTACAACACACGGATACATTATACTGATGGTATGTACAACACACGGATACATTATACTGATGGTATGTACAACACACGGATACATTATACTGATGGTATGTACAACACACGGATACATTATACTGATGGTATGTACAACACACGGATACATTATACTGATGGTATGTACAACACACGGATACATTATACTGATGGTATGTACAACACACGGATACATTATACTGATGGTATGTACAACACACGGATACATTATACTGATGGTATGTACAACACACGGATACATTATACTGATGGTATGTACAACACACGGATACATTATACTGATGGTATGTACAACACACGGATACATTATACTGATGGTATGTACAACACACGGATACATTATACTGATGGTATGTACAACACACGGATACATTATACTGATGGTATGTACAACACACGGATACATTATACTGATGGTATGTACAACACACGGATACATTATACTGATGGTATGTACAACACACGGATACATTATACTGATGGTATGTACAACACACGGATACATTATACTGATGGTATGTACAACACACGGATACATTATACTGATGGTATGTACAACACACGGATACATTATACTGATGGTATGTACAACACACGGATACATTATACTGATGGTATGTACAACACACGGATACATTATACTGATGGTATGTACAACACACGGATACATTATACTGATGGTATGTACAACACACGGATACATTATACTGATGGTATGTACAACACACGGATACATTATACTGATGGTATGTACAACACACGGATACATTATACTGATGGTATGTACAACACACGGATACATTATACTGATGGTATGTACAACACACGGATACATTATACTGATGGTATGTACAACACACGGATACATTATACTGATGGTATGTACAACACACGGATACATTATACTGATGGTATGTACAACACACGGATACATTATACTGATGGTATGTACAACACACGGATACATTATACTGATGGTATGTACAACACACGGATACATTATACTGATGGTATGTACAACACACGGATACATTATACTGATGGTATGTACAACACACGGATACATTATACTGATGGTATGTACAACACACGGATACATTATACTGATGGTATGTACAACACACGGATACATTATACTGATGGTATGTACAACACACGGATACATTATACTGATGGTATGTACAACACACGGATACATTATACTGATGGTATGTACAACACACGGATACATTATACTGATGGTATGTACAACACACGGATACATTATACTGATGGTATGTACAACACACGGATACATTATACTGATGGTATGTACAACACACGGATACATTATACTGATGGTATGTACAACACACGGATACATTATACTGATGGTATGTACAACACACGGATACATTATACTGATGGTATGTACAACACACGGATACATTATACTGATGGTATGTACAACACACGGATACATTATACTGATGGTATGTACAACACACGGATACATTATACTGATGGTATGTACAACACACGGATACATTATACTGATGGTATGTACAACACACGGATACATTATACTGATGGTATGTACAACACACGGATACATTATACTGATGGTATGTACAACACACGGATACATTATACTGATGGTATGTACAACACACGGATACATTATACTGATGGTATGTACAACACACGGATACATTATACTGATGGTATGTACAACACACGGATACATTATACTGATGGTATGTACAACACACGGATACATTATACTGATGGTATGTACAACACACGGATACATTATACTGATGGTATGTACAACACACGGATACATTATACTGATGGTATGTACAACACACGGATACATTATACTGATGGTATGTACAACACACGGATACATTATACTGATGGTATGTACAACACACGGATACATTATACTGATGGTATGTACAACACACGGATACATTATACTGATGGTATGTACAACACACGGATACATTATACTGATGGTATGTACAACACACGGATACATTATACTGATGGTATGTACAACACACGGATACATTATACTGATGGTATGTACAACACACGGATACATTATACTGATGGTATGTACAACACACGGATACATTATACTGATGGTATGTACAACACACGGATACATTATACTGATGGTATGTACAACACACGGATACATTATACTGATGGTATGTACAACACACGGATACATTATACTGATGGTATGTACAACACACGGATACATTATACTGATGGTATGTACAACACACGGATACATTATACTGATGGTATGTACAACACACGGATACATTATACTGATGGTATGTACAACACACGGATACATTATACTGATGGTATGTACAACACACGGATACATTATACTGATGGTATGTACAACACACGGATACATTATACTGATGGTATGTACAACACACGGATACATTATACTGATGGTATGTACAACACACGGATACATTATACTGATGGTATGTACAACACACGGATACATTATACTGATGGTATGTACAACACACGGATACATTATACTGATGGTATGTACAACACACGGATACATTATACTGATGGTATGTACAACACACGGATACATTATACTGATGGTATGTACAACACACGGATACATTATACTGATGGTATGTACAACACACGGATACATTATACTGATGGTATGTACAACACACGGATACATTATACTGATGGTATGTACAACACACGGATACATTATACTGATGGTATGTACAACACACGGATACATTATACTGATGGTATGTACAACACACGGATACATTATACTGATGGTATGTACAACACACGGATACATTATACTGATGGTATGTACAACACACGGATACATTATACTGATGGTATGTACAACACACGGATACATTATACTGATGGTATGTACAACACACGGATACATTATACTGATGGTATGTACAACACACGGATACATTATACTGATGGTATGTACAACACACGGATACATTATACTGATGGTATGTACAACACACGGATACATTATACTGATGGTATGTACAACACACGGATACATTATACTGATGGTATGTACAACACACGGATACATTATACTGATGGTATGTACAACACACGGATACATTATACTGATGGTATGTACAACACACGGATACATTATACTGATGGTATGTACAACACATGGATACATTATACTGATGGTATGTACAACACACCGATACATTATACTAATGGTATGTAAACACACCGATATATTATATTGATGGTATGTACAACACACAGATACATCATATAAAAAAAAGTTCTGGTATATTCATGCTTCACGTTACTATAAGGGGCTATACCGTAGCCACAACTGTGGCATCTTCGCAAAATGAAAGTTATCACCTTAGACAAGCGGGGACTTCAATTTGAGCAATAAAATGACACTAACGTTTTGAATTAAAGACCAGCTACGGTTGGTAAAGTAAGAAAACTAAGCAACAAAATAACGAAATAAGAAAGAAAACAATTACTATACTCTCATCAGCTGATTGTACGGTTTCATTGAAGAAGTAGCACTTATGAAATAGAGGCTTCCATGCAGTACCTGGACATACATCTGAAATAAATAAATATCATTAGGTCATAATCCCACCTACATGTATAGCGGGCGGTAAGTCATCATTCTTCACATAGAGCTAGCCGCGATACATGTACAACAAGTAGATATCATTATTTTTTGGGCACAATACACGTCGTTTTCTCCAAAACGTTTGGCGTTACGCTCGCAAACAGATGACGTCACAATCAATACCTACCCGCAAGATCAGATAACTCTGTAATATGCAAATACAGATTAACAGGTAAAAAGCATCACAATAGATATCACACACATATGTGTACCTTGGTCAAGGCAAACGCTATTCCCATCCTTCATGTCAACACAGGCGCCCGTCTCTGGACACAGGCCACATGTTGAACCGACACCCTGAAAATATAACCAGGCATTGTGTAGTAACAAAATATATCCCTGTAGTGTATTGTCCTCCTGTAACGTACTGTTCTCACCTAGCCCATGTGACCCTATGATGTCCCCATCACCAAGCCCATGTGACCCTATGATTGCCCATCACCTAGCTCATGTGACCCTATGATGTCCCCATCACCTAGCCCATGTGACCTTATGCTGTCCCCATCAACTAGCCCATGTGACCCTATGATGTCCCAATCACCTAGCCCGTGTGACCCTATGATTTCCCATCACCTAGCCCATATGACCCTATGCTGTCCCCATCACCAAGCCCATGTGACTGTATGATGTCCCCATCACCTAGCCCATGTGACTGTATGATGTCCCCATCAACTAGCCCATGTGACCCAATTATTTCCCATCACCTAGCCCATGTGACCCTATGATGTCCCCATCACCAAGCCCATGTGACCCTATGATGTCCCCATCACCTAGCCCATGTGACCATATGATGTCCCCATCACCTAGCCCATGTGACCCTATGATGTCCCAATCACCTAGCCCATGTGACCCTATGCTGTCCCTATCACCTAGCCCATGTGACCCTATGATTTCCCATCACCTAGCTCATGTGACCCTATGATGTCCCCATCACCTAGCCCATGTGACCCTATGATGTCCCCATCACCTAGCCCATGTGACCCCATGATGTCCCCATCACCTAGCCCATGTGACTGTATGATGTCCCCATCACCTAGTCTATGTCATCCTCATGATATAATCATCTTAATCATGTCATATCGTGATCCACATGCTAATCAGCTATATCTTACACTCACAGCGGGCAACCGGATTAGAACAACTAAATGATGGTGGTGATGCAAACTAACGAATAAATCAGCCCTGTAGGTAGGGCGTTAGAATATAGACTAGTCAACCCACGCGATAAATGGCCAAACCTCAAATAATTGCAATAGTCACAATTCAAGCGTTTTCAGTTACTATTATATGTCTTAAATAACATATCAAAATTGACCGTTATCATGTAAGGGGAAATGTGGACTTTTAAGGCCAAAACGTGTTCGTCAAAAGCGAAAATATGTGAAAAACAATTAGTTTGATATATGATCAACAAACACCATTTCAGGTAGTGTGCCGTAACGTTCATGTAAAAGCAGGTTTGAAAATGATACAAATCGATGAAAATTTTGAAAATGTACGAAAAATACGTAGGGTTTTTAATAGTATTAAACGATTTTTCCACTTTATATAACTTTTTTTATTCAGCTTTTTGTTGATAACATAGGTTTATGTTTTCCACACTTAATATATAAGCAGCCACTGTACACATACACTACATCCTAAAACCGTTTTCTATTAACACATGTTGTACATATTTGTTTTTCACCGATGTTGTTTTTAATATCAACTTTTATAGAGGTCTTTTACATATTGTCAATAATAAAAAGAAACGTCAAAATTGATGATTTTTACCGAATTTTCATCTACATGTTCCCTACAACCACTGGAACGGTCTCTGGACTCTCTAAGGTCTAAATGGATATAAAATAACTAATAATCAGGCCCATGCTGTAAAACATTGAATGATTAATGAACCAAACACAGTGTTATAATCAGGCCCCTGATGTAAAACATTGACTGATTAATGAACCAAACACAGTGTAATAATCAGCCCCCTCCTGTAAAACATTGAATGATTAATGAACCAAACTCAGTGTAATAATCATGCCCCTAATGTAAAATATTGACTGATTAATGAACCAAACACAGTGTAATAATCAGGCCCCTGATGTAAAACATTGAATGATTAATGAACCAAACACAGTGTAATAATCAGGCCCCTGCTGTAAAACATTGAATGATTAATGAACCAAACACAGTGTAATAATCAGGCCCCTGCTGTAAAACATTGAATGATTAATGAACCAAACACAGTGTAATAATCAGGCCCCTGCTGTAAAACATTGACTGATTAATGAACCAAACACAGTGTAATAATCAGGCCCATGCTGTAAAACATTGAATGATTAATGAACCAAACACAGTGTAATAATCAGGCCCCTGCTGTAAAACATTGACTGATTAATGAACTAAACACAGTGTAATAATCAGGCCCCTGCTGTAAAACATTGAATGATTAATGAACCAAACACAGTGTAATAATCAGGCCCCTGCTGTAAAACATTGAATGATTAATGAACCAAACACAGTGTAATAATCAGGCCCCTGCTGTAAAACATTGAATGATTAATGAACCAAACACAGTGTAATAATCAGGCCCCTGCTGTAAAACATTGAATGATTAATGAACCAAACACAGTGTAATAATCAGGCCCCTGCTGTAAAACATTGAATGATTAATGAACCAAACACAGTGTAATAATCAGGCCCCTGCTGTAAAACATTGAATGATTAATGAACCAAACACAGTGTAATAATCAGGCCCCTGCTGTAAAACATTGAATGATTAATGAACCAAACACAGTGTAATAATCAGGCCCCTGCTGTAAAACATTGAATGATTAATGAACCAAACACAGTGTAATAATCAGGCCCCTGCTGTAAAACATTGAATGATTAATGAACCAAACACAGTGTAATAATCAGGCCCCTGCTGTAAAACATTGAATGATTAATGAACCAAACACAGTGTAATAATCAGGCCCCTGCTGTAAAACATTGAATGATTAATGAACCAAACACAGTGTAATAATCAGGCCCCTGCTGTAAAACATTGAATGATTAATGAACCAAACACAGTGTAATAATCAGGCCCCTGCTGTAAAACATTGAATGATTAATGAACCAAACACAGTGTAATAATCAGGCCCCTGCTGTAAAACATTGAATGATTAATGAACCAAACACAGTGTAATAATCAGGCCCCTGCTGTAAAACATTGAATGATTAATGAACCAAACACAGTGTAATAATCAGGCCCCTGCTGTAAAACATTGAATGATTAATGAACCAAACACAGTGTAATAATCAGGCCCCTGCTGTAAAACATTGAATGATTAATGAACCAAACACAGTGTAATAATCAGGCCCCTGCTGTAAAACATTGAATGATTAATGAACCAAACACAGTGTAATAATCAGGCCCCTGCTGTAAAACATTGAATGATTAATGAACCAAACACAGTGTAATAATCAGGCCCCTGCTGTAAAACATTGAATGATTAATGAACCAAACACAGTGTAATAATCAGGCCCCTGCTGTAAAACATTGAATGATTAATGAACCAAACACAGTGTTATAATCAGGCCCCTGCTGTAAAACATTGAATGATTAATGAACCAAACACAGTGTTATAATCAGGCCCCTGCTGTAAAACATTGAATGATTAATGAACCAAACGCAGTGTAATAATCAGGCCCCTGCTGTAAAACATTGAACGATTAATGAACCTAACACAGTGTAATAATCAGGCCCCTGATGTAAAACATTGAATGATTAATGAACCAAACACATTGTTATAATCAGGCCCCTGCTGTAAAACATTGAATGATTAATGAACCAAAAACAGTGTAATAATCAGGCCCCTGATGTAAAACATTGAATGACTAATTAACCAAACACAGTATAATAATCAGGCCCCTGCTGTAAAACAGTGAATGATTATTGAACCAAACACAGTGTAAGACTAATAGACATGTGTTTGTCAAGTGGACAGGGATATATCAGCATATATCAGCCCAAGTGAAAGATTTTGGCTTGTTAACCCGAGGCTTGCCGCTTTTCTCCCAGATTAAAAAAAAATCATGAAAATGTATTTATATAGACACATTTCCAAAGCGCCGCCATCATAGAAGCACCGTAATGCGTCAAAATTAATGACGTCGCCAGCAATAGCCGCCGCAATTAATGATGACGTTACGTCATTGTCAAGCGCGAGTGAGCTGTTTTTTCCCTACCCCAGTAAAAGACAGTTATCTTTTCTTTAGCAACCGCGGGATGACCCTTTCAAGCATGTGAGAAAACAAATCAAGAAGTTGATATATATTACTGATCTATTAAAGATGCTCCACCGCTGACAAATGGTATTTTTTCACTATCAAAAACAGGAGCAAACGATTTTGTATTTTTCTTCAGTTACAAAAGTTACTTATTTTACACCATTACCACCATTGAAAACTTTGAGCTACTAATTTAACTTCAAGTTAAAAATATGAAAAATAATTAATTGCATCCCGAAAAAATTCCGTGACACTATATCTTATATAGAATGAAGTAATGATTGCGCATGCACCAAAGGCGAAATAGATTATTTTATGTTATTTTTTGTGTGTTAATTAGGCATATATATACACGATTCAACACCAATTATTGTTCAAATGATGATTATCATTTATGCTCTGTCGGCGGTGTTAATATATTAAGTCTATGGTTTCAAGCGCCTGTGAAGCCACTTGTAAGTGAAATCTATTTTTATTTGTAAAAGGAAATGCTTGAAAGCACATTTGGCATTAATATAAAATATGTATGACATGATTGATGATTTATAGAAACTTTGACAGAGAGAATAAGTTCAATAGTGCGATACTCCTCTTAGAGCGACGATCGGTATCAGAGAACGTTTATAGATAGATAATATATGATTAATATCATATATAACAAGGTTTATTTTAGTGCAAAACTCGTCATCTCGGCTTACCGTGTCTAGCAACAATGAAAATAAACCTTGTATCATAAGATACTAACTGTGTATTCTGTTTATTCTGCAATGCCATTGCGTGAACGCAGCCGATAAATAGCAACACAACAATGTCTCAAACTGAAACACGTGTAAATTGTTTTACATGTTTGATAGCTTGAATAGGAAGCATACTTATTTTTAATAGCATTGTTCTATAATCAGTACTGTAGTAGAACCCTTTACAATGTCTGTTTTGTTTTGTAACCGCACTGTAATTAGAGATTCACTCGTTAATGTCAGACAATATGTCTACACATGAATACATGATAAAATTACCTTTTTTTTACCTTTAGTTGTATTATTCGAAAAATAGAGTACCCAAGGCCACACCAATTTGAAAAATAGTTCTTCGGGAATTTGAAATTAGAAATCGGAGCGAGAGGGTGGATTTTTTATTTTTTTTTATATTTCTCATTTCGGGAGAACTCGGAGCGAGCGGGTTGTAAAATGCTATACTTTAATATATGTATGATTAAAATGTTAAATTCGTTATATTTTAGAGTTATTTGTTAAGTTTTTGTTCTTGAAATGTTTTGCTAGCTTTAAATAGTAGTAGAAATGAATTTTACAGGTAGTGTTTAATCTTTTTGTCAATTTTGTATGATCACATCATATAACATTTTTGTTATCAATATTACCAATTTTAATATAGCATCTAAATAGTATAAATTTGAAGAAAAATATTAAGAATGGGACGGTTATTTATGCCTTATTGCTTAACATAATTAAATAACTCTGATGCAAGTCACAGGAAATTTAATTTGTTTCAGTTAGAAAGAATAGTAACAACCACCTTAGGCTGTATTATCCTTGAAGTCAATGCATGGACTCAAAATGATTCCTATATGTTCTGGTGATCAACATATGATACAATAATAATTGGTGTTTCTCATATAAGTTTCGTTTTAGTGAGACAATACCACAACAATATTAAAATATTTTGAAAAAAAACCACTCTGGCCTTCACACTTAAGAAAACAATTGTCCGATTAATGTATCCCCAAAAGGCTTCGAAAGAAGTGAAATTGTTTTTCGTGCGTTCATCACAATATCAAACGATGATTTTCAACAAGATTCTAGGCCTAAAATATATATAGTCACGATCGCTGTCACCCGATCATGTGCTGATTTCCATATAAATATTCAATAAACTGTATACCTAACTCACCATAATCATTTAACGTAGTATGACGAGAAACTATTTCAATACAACCTTTAGCAATGTTAAATTGTTAATCATGTTTTCAAAATATGACCGTCAATCACTAACGACTCTTAAATCAACTCTGGCAAAATATCGACATCCCCTGTTCCTGATTTAACACTCACAACATAGATTGTCATCTTTCCTTTTGCTTTACTTCGGCTTTAACGTTACATTTGTAGAAAGCGGCAAACGAAAGCATGCTTATATCCCGCGCAATTTTGTTTCGTTTTCCGATCGATTCAAGCGTTTGTGTGACCAAAATGCGAGAAAATAATATTAAAAACCGGAATTCGTTCGTCAAAATTCGGAACTGGAAAAACAGACGAATGATTATTATTTTTTTTATACATTTTTCTGAAATTTAAATTTCTGGAGCGGGAATTCCCCACGAAATATTTTTCAAATTGGTGTCGTCCAAAGTGTTTTAATTTGAAGTCACGCTTTGAGATCAATTTCAACAGTTACCAAATAATTTGTACGCTAAGACTATATAGGATCTTAAATGTGTACTCGTTTCATATGAGATTTAATTAAAAGAGTGTAAGAGATTTTAAACATCGAGACGAGTTTCATATCATGTTAATAAAATGAAAATACATTTTAGATACTCTTTATCACATAACTGCAATAGACCTACATTTTAAAGAATCTCACGTCAAAATTTATTACGAAAATTCACCGAGACGCCATTTTGTCCCGCTTGCCTCGAAATTTTGACGTCACGTAATTTATTCTGACGTCATTTTATTGTTTGTGTCACAATGAATTTTCACCCCATGAAAATCGCTTCAGGTCATATTACTTGATTATGTGATTAATTGATATACCTAACGCAGATGAAATAAGAGACACTGCAATTTACATGTATAAGATGAAAACAAAAGTAGTTATTATTAGCAAGCTTCCTTTATGAAGGAGCCAAGTGTTGCAGCTTGATGCTCACAAAAATGCTGGAAAAATGTTTACTTCATTTTATTTGAGTGGTCAATATTATAAGACTCTTTCATATATAGATATGTAGGGATAGATATATTCTACCCGAGAGTCACATGATGTTTTACAACATTTTGTTATTCCGAGGGTAGAATATCCGTATACTTCATATCCACATATGAAAAGGTATTTTTCTCTGATACATCAACGTTTTATTGCATCGACGTTACGATCCAGTATTGGATGGGTTGTCATACATTACAACCTTACGCGACATGAGTGTATTGCCCGAGAGCAGCCGGTATTGCACCCGTAGGTATGAGAGAAATTGTATATCGTGTTTTATCTTAATAATATATTCTTGTGTGAAATCAAATGTTTTCTTATACGAAATGACTACATGTAATATCAAATGTTACTTATACGAAATAACTGCATGTGATATCAAATTTTACTTATACGAAATGACTATATTTGATATCAAATGTTTCTTATACGAAATAGCTACATGTGATATAAAATGTTACTTATACGAAATAACTGCATGTAATATCAAATGTTACTTATACGAAATAACTGCATGTAATATCAAATGTTACTTATACGAAATAACTACATGTGATATAAAATGTTACTTATACGAAATAACTGCATGTGATATAAAATGTTACTTATACGAAATAACTAAATGTGATATAAAATGTTACTTATACGAAATAATTACATGTGATATAAAATGTTACTTATATGAAATAACTGTATGTGATATAAAATGTTACTTATACGAAATAACTGCATGTGATATCAAATTTTACTTATACGAAATAACTACATGTGATATCAAATTTTACTTATACGAAATAACTACATGTGATATAAAATGTTACTTATACGAAATAACTGCATGTGATATCAAATTTTACTTATACGAAATAACTGCATGTGATATAAAATTTTACTTATACGAAATAACTACATGTGATATAAAATGTTTCTTATACGAAATAGCTACATGTAATATCAAATGTTACTTATACGAAATAATTACATGTGATATCAAATTTTACTTATACGAAATAACTACATGAGATATAAAATGTTAATTATACGAAATAAATTCATGTTACATCAAATGTTACTTATACAAAATAACTGCATGTGCTATAAAATGTTACTTATACGAAATAACTACATGTGTACGAAATAACAAACGTTATTTCTGTTCTAACAATAAATTGTATGCTCACCCTAACTATAAATAGGGTAAAATATATCAAACTGTCAATTTTGAAGACGTGTCAATACAGGGACACGAAAACAAAAAAGTCATTTTGTCAATTGTTGACAAAAGGTGGACGAGTGTTCTATTAGATATTGCCAAACTGTAAGTTTATGCTATCGGTCAGTTTCCCTAATCACGGTAAATTTTACATGTTCATTGACGCAAATCATACGCTATATTTACGTGCTCACTTCTAACATTTGTGGATCTCTGTACATATGACTTTCTTTTCGGTTCAAATCTCGATAGTATCATTACAAGTATCGATACATGGCGGTCATGCCAGAAAAAATACACATCTATTATGAAAACCGACAGTTCACTTTACACGCGTGTTCGAATCGCCGCCATCAGGGAAGACTAGATAAGGGTAAATTACCTGGTTATCCCCTGTGAAGTTAACAAATGGTGAAAAAATAAAAGGATTTCGAACTAAGTGACCAAGAAATTTAGACACCTTTAGTCGCACTTTACGATCATACAGTGGGGCGTTAGGCACAATTCTAACCACCTTAATCTAGTACATCTGTTGATTGATATTCCTCGTAAAACAAACTTAAATAACTTAAACCTCCTTTAAACATGGAACATCCAAACAATGCTTAGTTAACAAACCATGAATTGAATATAGTGTAATTAAACTCCGTCACATGTCACCATAGAATGTATTTAACCAGGTCGGGATCCACATTTAGTACTAAACATTTATCTCTTAGCTATCAAATCGTTTTTAAACCAATGTTCTCAGCAATATCAAAACTGGCCAACGACATATCATCGTGAAAAAACTTACTTTTTTAGATTTTATTTCTAAACTTTACATTGAAATATAGATTTTAACGGCTATAATAATCTTACCTACCCAACACTTCAGATTAATGTCAGTCAATTTATATTATATTTTAACACAGCCGTTAAAAAACCCCAATCAAATAGGTGTTTCCGTCGTATTATTGAACATGTTATCGTAGTTGTTTTAAATATTAAAACATAATTATGCCTGACGAAAGAAATGAAAGGTATTAAAATTTGCAATAAAGATAACTATTTGAATTGAAAAATGGTGCAAACTTTGCCACGCAAAATGGGTGAAAGCGTGTTTCGTTTATGACCAGTGATATCGTCTATAATTATGTCTACTGGGGAATGAACATGCCAACAGTTACCGAGCTACATTGTATTTCTGGCAAAATGACGAATATGTTTACGTGTTTGTTTCAATTAAAAGCATGTTTGATAATTACAACATATTAAAATCATTTTGAAAACAA
Organism: Argopecten irradians irradians; assembly: GCA_004382745.1. Classification (NCBI taxonomy): domain Eukaryota; kingdom Metazoa; phylum Mollusca; class Bivalvia; order Pectinida; family Pectinidae; genus Argopecten; species Argopecten irradians. The sequence goes on from SAYR01006011.1 coordinate 79,349, forward strand.
TAAAATATTATATTAAATCTGCATATTGGACTACCTTATACTTTGTCGGCTGGTCAGCAGCGCTTAAGTGATCCCGAACAGTGTTTTTTGTGTTCCGTTTTAAGCATTCGTTGTCATATTTTTGACATGCATTGGTGTGTAACATACGTTGGGTGTTCTAACATAGCCAAAGGTGCGCGTTAGTCATTTCTTTAACTCTGATGAAGGTATTGGTACGCCAGATCTTAACAGCCAATGCTAATACTGGAAATCATCATACATTGGGCTTATTAGCAACATATACGTACTTTGCAGTTGCAATGAAAATATTCTACCTTTCTTTCAACTTTTGATTGTTGGACGCTGTTGTCTGTCGTCGCGAAATGCAGACGATATATGAATCGGAAGTATTTATCTTAGAATAAAGCCTATATGATAAATCTCCCTTGACTACTGTCATTCCTGTTAAGTAAGATTAACTGTTAAATTGATGCCAATTTTCTTTTTAAAAGAATTTTATTAATAAGTTTGGTAAGTTTCATCTTTCGAAACAAAAACATTTGGTATACAGCGCGAATCAAAATCATGATATGTTCTGCACGACATATGTCGTCAGTCAATAGTGTTTAATAGCAACATAGCCAAAATAACTAACTAGGTCACTGTAACATACTTATTCATTTTTCATCAGTTTTCTTAACTGAAATTTATAAAACAATGTTTCGCAGGCGAAAACTACGAAAAAGATTATATCTGATTAGTTTTTTAATCAATTGATAATTATTTTTTTATTTTACTATGCTATGAAGAAAAAAATCAAGAATGGCGCGAAAACCAAACGTTATCATGATATATAGTGACGTCGACGTTGCGTATTGATTTATGAAAAATAATGCATTGGGAAACCGATTGAATCGTACGTTTAAACGTATTTTATATTATCAAATAGTCTGAAAAATTAATTATAAGCATTGATGTTACTATTTTTTAACTTCATCGGGTTACGAAATAAATTTTGTTCGCAAACTTTTGTGAGAATCCGCTACGTGGATTCACACAGTTTGCAAACAAAATTTCTTTCATAACCCGATGAAGTTAAAAATAGTGACATCAATTCTTAAGGACTTAAACAATAGAAACATCGATTTCAACCTGATTAAAATACAAATCACTTCCGGTAACCTTTATACTCCTCGTACTCCAGTTCACTGCATTCTCACCACCTAGCTACATCAACAGAAAACGACTACACTGTGTCTTCATTTGTCGACAACTACAAATAATAAAGTCGATTACACGTGACCAGAAAGCTCAATTTGTAGATCATACAGCTAGAGTTCTAATGGTTCAAAGTTCGAACCCCGGTCTAGATGCTCACTTCCCGTTCCTACTGCACATGTAAGTCGCTCAATAATTTTCTACAAAGATCAGCTAGATTGAAAAGACACATGTAGGAGATAATAGGTAGGGAACTATGTGATGGTAGTAAGGAAATACAGGATGATAGGTAAGGACACGTGTGATAATTGGTAAGGAAATGTCTGATGATAGGTAAGATAATGTGTGATGATGGGTAAGGAAATGTGTGATGATATGTAAGGAAACGTGTGATAATTGGTAAGGAAATGTCTGATGATGGGTAAGGAAATGTGTGATGATAGGTAAGGAAATATGTGATGATAGGTAAGGAAACGTGTGATGATGGGTAAGGAAATATGTCATAATAGGTAAGGAAATGTGTGATGATAGGTAAGGAAATATGTGATGATAGGTAAGGAAATGTGTGATGATAGGTAAGGAAATGTGCGATGATGGGTAAGGAAATGTGCGATGATGGGTAAAGAAATGTGTGATGATAGGTAAGGAAATGTGTGATGATAGGTAAGGAAATGTGCGATGATGGGTAAGGAAATGTGTGATGATAGGTAAGGAAATGTGTGATGATGGGTAAACAATGATTGCAATGATTGTTTTCTGACAAGTGTGATTTTTGCATTTTTATTTTCAAGCCAGAAAAACCATGACACACAAATATTTTTTTAATTGCAAAAAAAATGAGATTTTTAACCCAAAATTGCACCCCCTCTAGATAGATTTTTTTCCTTGAACAAAGTTTAAAACCAAGCATCAATGTATGTCTGCTTGTAATTTATAACTAGATCTAAATGATTTTTAATTTTTTTTAATTATTTTTTTATTTATCTTTTAAAAAATCAGGTAATTGATATTTTTTTATAATGAAGAATAAATTAACAGACAATTAAAAACAGATTTTTGTACAGTGATGTTGCGAATGAACTTGGACTGCCTTAAGTGTCTCCCTGTCTTATGTGACTTTTTTGTGATGGTCCCTTGGAAAGTCACATAAGACAGTCTCGACTGTATGTGATGATGGGTAAGGAAATGTGTGACGATATGTAAGGAAATATGTGATGATGGGTAAGAAAATGTGCGATGATGGGTAAGGAAATGTGTGATGATAGGTAAGGAAATATGTGATGATGGGTAAGGAAATGTGCGATGATGGGTAAGGAAATGTGTGATGATAGGTAAGGAAATGTATGATGATAGGTAAGGAAATGTGTGATGGATCATTTCATGCAAGTTTCAGCTAAATCGCATTTGTAGAACTTGAGAAGAAGTTCAAAATGTTTGGCGACCATCTTGGATTTCGGATCGACCCGAAAAATAACAACACTCTGTCGAGACCATGTGAGAATCATTTCATGCAAGTTTCAGCTAAATCGCATATAAAGAACTTGAGAAGAAGTTCAAAATGTGTTTTCAAGATGGCGGCTGTGGCGGCCAATTTGGATTTCGGATCGACCCGAAAAATAACAACACTTTGTCAGGACCATGTCAGGATCATTTCATGCAAGTTTCAGCTACATCGCACTGGTAGAACTTGAGAAGAAGTTCAAAATGTGTTTTCAAGATGGCGGCTGTGGCGGCCATCTTGGATTAAGGATCGACCCGAAAAATAACAACACTTTGTCGGGACCATGTTAGGATCATTTCATGCAAGTTTCAGCAAAATCGCATTTGTAGAACTTGAGAAGAAGTTCAAAATGTGTTTTCAAGATGGCGGCTGTGGCGGCGCTCTTGGATTTCGGATCGACCCGGTAAATAACAACACTTTGTCAGGACCATTTCAGGATCATTTCATACAAGTTTCAGCTAAATCGCACTGGTAGAACTTGAGAAGAAGTTCAAAATGTGTTTTCAAAATGGCGGCTGTGGTGGTCATCTTGGATTTCGGATCGACCCGACAAATAACAACACTTGGTCGGGACCATCTCAGGATCATTTCAGGTAAGTTTCAGCTCAATCCCACTGGTCAAACTTGAGAAGATTGAAATGTGAAAAGTTTACGGACAGCGGACGGCGCACGACGACGGACGAAGCATGATGGCTATAGGTCATTCTGACCCTTCGGGTCAGATGACCTAAAAACCATCTACGGAAATGTGTCTTAATATCGGTTAATAATATGACGTACGTAAGGGTACCAAGATTTTCACGAACAAAATTCAGTGACCATACCTCTGTAAACAATACATAGCTTTGTAATCAAACTTCAATTACCTGTACCGATTGGATATCCAAAAGTGACGTCACATCGCCCTTTTCGGCGAAGGTCATCATGAGGTCACACGTGAGCTGTTCCCTGTTGTGGTGGATTTTCTTACAAAGTTTATATCTTTTACACATCTTCATACACTGTGATACCCCAATGGTGTCTAACTGCATGAAGGACTTGTAGTAACTGTTGGATTCCTGGTCAACATGGATGCTTTTCGTACATTGTTCTTGTCCGCTAACAAAAAGAAGTGTTTTAAGGAGAAACAACATCATTACTTTGGTAAGCTGATACGAATAATAAAACATTTCTACTTCGTATATTATCACACTTTTAACTTGTTTGGCAGTGTAGAACTGACGAGAATGGTCGTATATCTGTACAGCAATATGGGAACAGTAACTTTATAATCGACCTAAAATGCATTATTTAGTTTCTAGCTTTACTGCTTTGTTATTGATGAACACCATATAAGGTACATTACTACATTATTTATAATACATTTATATATGTGGTTATTACAAGCGCTATATCATACAGCTAAAGTTTGAGCAAGTTTATGGTTTCTCGAGGAGGCGACGCTTCGCTACCCCTAAGAGCCCACGACACCACATTTACACACACAGACCATAGATGAAGCCGTCCTTAAAACATGGCTATGAAGTCATCTTTTGTTGTCACCCGTGCTTTAGTTGGACTATTGTTCAAGTACTTGTTCTGTCTGTAGATAAGTACACCTTTCACTGTACATTAGTTTACCTGTAGCTGTAGATTAGTTGCAACTACATACAGCATTGTGAAAAAACAGATAAATAACAAGTAAATCAAATTAAAATTCAATATAAATGTAATACAGAACTTCAATAATACATGTTATTAGATATTTTCTGTTTCATATATTTATTCCTGGACATCGGCATAAATCCAATCATATCAACCACTACCCAAAAAATGCTCCTTGTGTTGAAAATCAAAAGTCTTTAGTACATGTATTTTGACAGCACAGACATTCCTAAAATGATGTTTTGATTTTTAGTGGAAACATGCATTTTCTTTCATTGAAAATTAAATGCTTTCATTAAATTTCTTGTCCCAATAATTGCACTGTTTTTAAATAACTTCATTTCTTGAATGCATACACATAACACATAAATCCACGTTTCCCGAATTGAATACTTTCGGTGATTGATTGTGTGATTCCTTATCCAAGGTTCACACAAAGCCTACTGAACAAATTTGAAAAAATTAAGCTTTGGTTTCTTTTTATCACTTTGCCGTTTTCACTTAATTCCAATGCAGTTTCCTGTTGAATTCACTCAATCTTGATATTGTGGTTTTCAAAGGGAACAATCATATTATTTAACTTGTTATTGCTTCATTTCATAACGTAGAGCGGTATATTCAAAATCAATATGTTTCCATGGTAATCCTCCATACCTTGTGAATATCCGACAAGTTATATCCAAGTGAATTGTCTGCTTCTGACATAAACAGCAGTTAAATTTACATATCACAAAATGTACTCCCTTAATGGTAATTTGATAAATCATTTTAGATATTTTGACTTCATAAAGATCTGATCTGCACTGACTGCCATGTTGCCTCTTGTACTGATCCACTAAGAATGAGGGGAATTCAAACTCACAAAAAATTCTCTGGTAAAAACATTGGTATGGAATTTGCTTGACCAAAATGGACATTACACAATTGTTTTGAAATGTTTAGTGTCAAAGGTAGTTGAATGCCTTATCTGTAGCAGTATATTAGTTACACAATAGCCATAGTTAGCCCTGTACATCAGAGTGCCATGTTTTAAGAAAGAGAAACACTTCAAACTGTAGATTAGCCAAGATAATGAACAATGCTCGGCCCTCTGGGCCTCGCATTGTCCATTATCTTGACTAATCTTCAGTTTGAGGTGTTTCTCCTATACGTAAATGATCCTGGTTGTTAATAGGGCGTGAAGCACAATCAACAAATTCTTCCAACCTACTAACTGATCAATATTTTTTCCATGGTAATACTTTTCGAAGTATGTTGGGTGTCATATCATAGACATCCATGTGTTACAACAAGTCATCTACTTTGAAGCGACCAGTTGACACAAACTTGGCAATTGACCTGGTAACCATGATAACCAAAATCTCGATAAGTGCAAAACTGTTGATCGACATTAATGACTCAATAGCTTTAAAGTACATAAAAATGGCTTTACATTCTCTTTTAGATTCGATTTAGCGTATTTTGCAAAGATTCACAGCACTATTGTAATTTTATAGGAACTGTTAAGTGAATATGACAAAATTATTTCCTGAAATATATTCGTTTGACAGTGATATCTGACATTCAGAAATTTATTGAAAAACATAGGTGATGATGAATTAAGCTGTGGAAATCATTCAAAAGCGCTGTAATAGTTCTTATTATTTGTATTTATGTATTCTTAGATGTTTGCTGCAGACAAAAATATGATGATTTTAGCAGTTCTGTCACTGAAGTTCTAAATCAAAACTTATGCATAGTAATTCTAAAAGCAGTTATTCCTATCACTGCGTCAGACGGCAAAACAGCGAAATACTTCGTCAGGTGCTGCTAAATTAGATTACGCAGGAAAAGTTGTTTTTGGTTGGTATTGCGACCTTATCTTAGGACATCGGTTTTAAAACTATTTGAAAATTACTGAACTTTTTTTAACACATCAAAGTCATTGTCTTGTATTAAACTATTTAAAAGTATATCTAAAAACCCCTAAGCACATACAGAGGTACATCTGCCGATCGCAGAAATGCAAATTTTGTTGCAAAGTTGCAAATTTCTCTAATATATGTTTCTGGTAGAGCTATGGAAATCACGGCATATACGACTTAAAATATTCTTTATTTACAAAACTAACTTTTAGAGAGATATTTTCTATTAAATGAAAAGACTTTGATATTTCACTTTAGTATTTGCACAGTCAAGAGAAAGTCAAGTATACTTGGGCTAGGCTATAGGATAGGATAAATAATACGCATAAGTTCAATATTTCATCATTTTGATCGGTTTGTTGAATTTATTATTTTTATTTTATCCTATGTTATAGGTAAACAGAACTAGTAGTCAATTGAAGCTCTGAAACATTATGCACCTCTTGCATGCATGGATTGAAAGGTACTGACTGCTGGTCGGTGATTTTTCTTTTCTCCGGGTACTCCGGCTTTCTTCCACCAACAAACCTTACACGTTCTTGCATTGCCCTGACAGGTTATATAACGTTAAACTAGTAAAAACATGGTAGTGATAGCATGCTCCTCCTTAGCGCTCAGCAGGAAGAGAGTGAGATGAATGAGTCGCACGTTGTCAGTGTAATGGGGCTTGGCCGTGGTATTATCGGCGATGTACATCAGTGAGATAACACTATTAACAAGAAAAAATAGTTCCACTGTCATATGGAGACACAACACGAATATAACAGCAGTCTCCCAAAACATACTGACATTCACACACCGCAACAAGCTGCACACATGGGAGGCACATTCTACTGACAACTAACAAACCAGTTGTCCCTTCATGTTGAGCGTTAAGTAGGAGCAGAGTGCTATCACTTTGTAGACTATGTTGTGTTTCGTCCTGGGGACAATATCCAGAATCTTTCTCAAAGAGGCGAGAGCTAAATGAAGGCCAAATATATGAAAGGAGACATAAGGAAGAGAGAAAAAAATCTTAAATCTAGTCTCCGTTTGCGATCAATAACAGGGGAAACAGGAACAATTATAACGCCCTACCGGCACGAAGGACCTTATCCTTGAAAGCATGCGTCCATCATGTCTTCAAGTTGAAAAGAGGAATTTCAATATCAAGTTAGGTGGACCACTTTGACGCCATGATGTCAGCTTGGTCTGTGATATTCAACTACCATATCAAAACCCCTGTGGTGATGTAATTCATATAATCTGACATGGGTCTGTCAAGTGGACAGGAATGTCTCAACCCTCGGCAAGACTCGGTTTTACCGGCCAAAATCTTTCACTCGGGTTGAGATATCCCTTTCCACTTCACAGACCCGTATTTGAGTATTTTTCTTCCATGTTGTATAATAAAATTTGTTTATTTAGAATCAAAATATTTGTGTCCACATCACTGAGACTTGTAAAATGTGTCTTGAAAAATTAATGACGTCCTCAACAGTAGTCTCAGCATGACGTTATTGTCAACCGCATGTCAGGTATTTTTCCATACCCTGGTAAAAGACTGAATAATTTTCCCTAGCAACAGCGGCATTGATAGAATCGTTCACCCCCTTTTAGGTTAAACAGGAGACTATCAACATTGTGGTATGATTATTAAGATGTCAAACACGAGGCTTTGTCGAGTGTTCGACAGTGTAAGAATCCCGAGTGTGGGGATATCCTGTCTCTCTCCTAAGAATATGAGTGATTCTTTTTCACTTACCCTGGGCACCACTTTTTGTCTCGGATGCAAATATCTTATGTAGCTTATCTTTACCTTAGGGTGAAATAGAAAAAATCTCACACCGGTGAAATTGTGGACATCCCTGTCGAGTAGGGGAGGAAATATAATTTTCAATTTTGTTGGACTCTTGTCGCAAACTATTTATGCAAAAATATAATCGAATTTGCCTCAGAAGAAGTCAGCAATGTTAATTGTTCATGGAAACAGCCGATCGACAAACGTCGACGGCAAATATCATAACTTCTTCCTTTAATAGAATACCTAACAAAGCGTGCAAAATGAATTCCTTAATGCGCTTAGACGCAATATACGCGCTATTTATCCGTTCAAAGTGTTCATGAAGCTTGTGTCGAGTTGATAAGTTCTATAAATTATGAATTCGTCTGAATCGACACATTCCTTTGAGATAAAGTAATGCTTTTATTTTTATTCCTAATATATAATCGTGGTGGAAAAATATCAATATATAACAAAGTTAAAATGTGTGAAGTAAGCGTGACTCGGAAAATCAATTAGTAGTGTTACAAGCAAGAATAACAGAAATGAGAAACCAGCAGCTAAGGCCATAGTTGTGTTTTTTTCTGTTTTGCGTGCGCGTGCGGGTAGGTTTTGTGCTGTTGTGAGGCAAAAACAAACACAAGTTATTATTTTTTGAATTTCGTAAAAAGACGTCCGAAAATAAAAATTCCGGAAAAATGCCCGTTTCCGGTTTCAATTTTAGTCATTTGTGGCAAGCATCACCTCAACGCTTGACTCACAGCGAATACACTGATCTCGCAATCGCCCAAGCGCCGCAAGGACCACGAGAAGGCATCTAGCAATCGAGATGTGATGCAGGAGGTTTTCGATCTTTTTCTCTGAAATATACGGGGTGAGGACGGCTAAAAAATTGTCATATTCGGTCGTATACATTTTGGTCATTTAGAATAATGAAACGATAACATATCCATATGCATTCCAAGTATGAGAACCAAACTTATTCGAAGATTCTTGTTTGGCCAGTGCCCGAGCTCGAGATACAATTTGTTTACAAGATTTTAAAGAACAATAGCTGTTTTGGATACAACTCTGACTCGCCTCTTGAGGTAAACTTAGGAATAAATTGTTAGAGGGGTTTGGTATGTTTGGTGCGTTCTTTGAGTTAAAACTTCAAGATTATAAAAAAATGAAAAGTTTCAAAAGTTAATGCCTTTGGCATCATGATTTCGACGAGTAAAACTGTATTACTAGAATATCCCAATCCAAGTAAGTGTGTCGGAGGCTAAGTTCATTTCAGGTTATATTATTAAAAATCTGCTGATGTACTTTTGATATTAAATATATTAAATCATTTTTATAGATATACTATTAAAATCCATAGCAATTCTTTTGACTGAACAAAGAGACATCGCTGATTGGACACACGTACATGTATTTATGCACACTATTTCTTAGTCAAATAGTCGAGAGAGTTAAAGCAATTATACAAAAAATGAAAACTTGAAAAAATTGGAAGGTTTTTCTTGCGCCTCCATGGAGTTTAGTACAATGAACGGTAACATCAGTCGCACCTTTTCTCTCACAACAAATAATAAGGTCAAAAATAGCTAGCTAATGCAAAAGTGACTCAGCAGGTATTGGTATATAAAGCCAAAATTTGTCACCTAGATCAAACTCTTGGCACGGGCATCTTTATCATACCATGTTTTCATTATTGGTTTGGAGTCTAACGGCCAATATTTCTTGCCAATTCACTGCCATTTTCAATCTTTGCGTAAAGTTTGACACATACTCCTAAAGAGATTCACTTTTAGAATCTTGGTCCAATTTTGTACTTTCAAAATTTTCAGAAGGACCGACGCTATAGAGTGTCAAACACAAGTTAAAAGGGACTGAAACCAAGAGATTCTTGCACAGTATTCTCTAACACCAAACATACAACATGTGTCCAATCATCTTTTGTTTTCAAAACAATAATGATCTCATCATATTCTTCAATTGTCTGATGAAAACGCTCTAAAGCACCCTGAGACTCTGGATGATAAGACACTAGACTATACTGTCTTGATCTTAAGCCTGGTACAGTGACGTTGTTGAAAAATACCAGACATGAAATCGAACCTTGTGTCCGATATCGACGCGTTTTGGAAGACCAAGCAGTGTATAAAGATTTGAACCAAAGCCGTCGACATGTTAGGGCTTTAATATATTCTGGAGCGGAAATGCTTAGGAAAAGCGTGTGGTAAGCACACATAAAGTTAAAGTATACTCATCCAGACATGGTTTGGGTTAGAGACACACAGTCTATAATGATCTCTAATATAATACTGTCCTCAAAGCTGGAATTGGGCATGCAAACGGTGAATCCACCGAGGTTTTTTTCTGGATTAGTTTTATCCCTACCACCCTGACAAGTTATGGACCAAGACCTACAAAAATATAGCCACATCCCGTCGCTATCGAGACGTTGGGGCCAAAAGAGTAGTGATCTAAGATCCTGTTATAAGTCTGGTTCACACCTGGATGCCCCGTGCCATACCTACGATCATGTTAGAACGTACATATGCCATCCTATCCGATGCAATACTATTTCTATGGGACTATTGAGACAACCTATCCAGTCCTATCTACGAGGAGATCAGCCATTCAGCGGGACAGCCCATCGTTGTCGCATCACATCACCTGACCGACGAAGACGGTTTCTGCCAGACGATCCCCAGTAACTCAAACCGCGACTTACACAACGGAATTTCACCCAAAGCCGATCTTTCTGTGACCCAAGAGTATGCCTTACAACCAATTGACAGAGTTACTCCATCATGTCAGACAAAGAATGTAACCACTAGTGTAAAACAAATCCATCACTACCAAATCTACAGGATTGCTCAAAAGGCGATACAGTACGGCTGCCCCGATATCCTCTATATTATGAGCCAAAGAAAGTGTCACCTAACCCACTGGACTATTATGATCCTCAATCTACTGCTAAACATCAAAACCTCTACTCATAGAACGAGTATACAGCACAAGAAGGGAAATACCAGGAAATTCCTGTTGAATAGTCTCAGCATCATCTGTTTTGTCAGGGATACTGGATGCACTCAAGGGATCTACCGTAACTTTCTCTTCACAGCCAAGTCATTGGCTTAAATGTAAAGCAACACGACCCTCTATGGAAGTTCTGGTCGGTCTAACACCAATGGTGACAGGCCCAGTTCTAGTCTGGACTTTAAATAAACACAATAGAGGCACCATTAACAAAATTACTCTACACCTTGAAGCAAAACCTACTTACTATAACGAGGTCTCCTCAGACAAAGGCACTACCCGCCAATCTAATATTAAAGAATGAGAAGCCCCAGTATCTCTCAAAATTTAAACGAGGTTTCAAGTTGGTAATATACTAGTAGTGAAATCAAAACCTTTCCGAATGAGGAGAGTACTTTTCCAAGACACTATCAAGACTTCTAAGTCTTATTCTCAACAGACACTGTTAGAATCTTCCCACATATCACTAAGTTTGCTACCACACTTGACATAGCTAACACAGAAGGATCGACTGACTGTTTTACGCATTTGCTCCTTACGCTGGAGAGAGAATAACATTCAGACATATATGTCCTACTTTCTTGCAGTAATTAACAAACAGACCAGAGGAGGACCCCACACCTGCCTCTGTATTTTTTAGAACAGACTTAGTCTTAATCAACCTACATTTAGGTCTTGTCGTTAGAAGGCTCCTAGCTGACCAAATTTACTAGTACCTGTGGTACTGTTTTTTGTCTTGAGAACTGTTTTTAAACAAATGAGGCCTTTGTGGGCGAGAGCAGTAATCATCAGCCCATTGTAGCTGCTTCACTAATGTTTTCATCTTTTCTCTCATCTAACGTGAGTTTTTATGTTAGTGTGGACACAACGTTTTAACTCACCTAATCAAACAATAATTTGCCTCAATTTAGCGATATCCTCATCAAGTTTCTTTAGAATCTAACCACCCTATTAAACAATTGTTTGACT
>SAYR01006011.1:91380-115325 GCA_004382745.1 Argopecten irradians irradians
TAGACTTTTTTTTCTTTGTTTAATTAAACTTGTTTGTTTGTTTGATTAATTAACGTCCTATCAACAGCTATGGTCATGTAAGGACGGCCTCCCATGTATGCGGTGTGCCGCGTGTAAGCTGTGCGAGGGTGAGTGTACTGGGAGACTGCGGTATGTTTCGTGTTGTGTCTTCTTGTATAGTGGAACGTTGCCCTTTTTATAGTGCTATATCACTGAGAAGCATGCCGCCGAAGACACCAAGCAACACACCCCACCCGGTCACATTATACTGACAACCGGCGAACCAGTCGTCCCACTCCATGTATGCTGAACGCTAAGCAGGAGCAGAAACTACCACTTTTATAGACTTTGGTGTGTCTCGGCCAGGACAGAACCCAGAGCCTTCCTCACAGGGGCGAACGCTCAACTCAAGGCCCAAAGTGAGAGTCGGTTGCAAGGAGGACATTAGGAAAGATAAAAGTCATAGGAAGAAAAGAAAGAATAAAGATCCTAAATTTTAGTTCGCCTTTTACGATCATGCAATAGGGGCAGCAGGTACAATTCTAACGCCCTACCGCAGGGCCCTTCCAAATATTTAAAAATCTATTGTAGTTTTATTCTAACAGACTGATATGTCGATTATGGTAGTGTCGTTAGAACAGTTAGACAACTTGGTTAATGAAAGATATGATCGCCACTGGTCAGTGCTGACTTACACAGAGAATGAACCAAAAAAGCAGAATTAATGATGTAATGGATGTATTAAAATACAGGAAAAACAAGTCCAATACAATGCATATATAGGCTATTATTAAATGTTCTTTTTTATAAGGGTTATATTATGGAGCAACAGCCATTTAATAGATAAATTACAAACAGGACACCGTGAAAAACACCATTTTCTCAAGCTTCAATCTGACCAATTCTTTTAATAATTAATTGTAATGTTGAAATATGTTTGTTGCCTTCAATTTTGTGCTCCATACCAAATGAATCCTTAACAAGGAGATTATTTATGAAATATTGTCTATTCTTACCACTTGCAAAAAGAACAAAACTGATTAAAGTGGAAGCATTCCCAAACAAAGCGGGGCTCCGTGTTTTTTTATATCGTGTTGTTTTTTTTCCTTGCTGGCAGGTAGCGTTTTTGAGAATCCGAAGGACGCAAAACAGAAAAAAAACACAACTATGGCCTAAATTCAAAAACCAATTTAATATATATACAATATTATACAGAGATGGTTTTACAATATACTTTAAAGTAATTGGTGGTGGTATCAAGAGTAATACGTTGATTTAAAGTGTTACTTATCTGTATGCGAATGTTCCTGGTATAATCCTTGATCCTTCCAGGTTCAGATTAACAATAATCACAAATCCACGAAGGAAAAATGAATGTCACAGATGATTTGGAAAGTTCCAGGCTAATATGAATAAACCACACAAAGTGTTGTAATAATCCACAGATAAATCACAATAGTCTCCGATAGAATATAATATGGCACTGTACAATTCTTGATATGTCTCATTACAGTTCTCATTACAGTTCTGAATTAGCCTTAGAACAGCTCGAGTATATATAGCTAAACCCAGTTCAAGAATATTGGGAGAACCTATACTTCTAGAAATATTCTAACTAAAACAGTAAACAAATAAACACACAGAACCTTCTGGAAAAGATCATTTCTAGATCTCTACTTATAATCAACATGTTTACAAACATAATTGTTTATACATGATAATATTCAGAAATGTCTATAACCTAGATTAATGAATGTGACCTTTATAGGATGTATTGAAATTAAAGCATAGGAGTTATCTCCCTTATCTAATAAATACATGTATTAGTGTTCATACACAAACCACACCCCTCCTTTAAGAAAAGAAAGTTTCTTTGAAAAGGAAACTTCTTGACATATCAATCATATTTCAAATCCTTGATAAAGCCATCAGCCAGAATATTGTCTTTCCCTTTTTATATGTTTATTCAATATTGTACTCTTGCCCAAAGTCAAACTCCACCATGAGAATTACTTTGGTTTTTGTTTTCATTTCCCAAATGAATGTCAAAGGGTGTGCGTCGGTGAAAGCAACACAGGCGACAACTGAGTGTGCAATTACTATACATCAAATTGGTTTCAAGGCGCAAAATCACCCCTAAACATTCTTTGCTCATAGGTGAATAATTTCCTCTGGTGTTTGTCAAAACTTTTTCGGGAAATAAAACAAATTGGATGGATGTCAATTTATGTTCAAAACCTTCTGCCATCAAAAACAGCACCAACACCTACATCGCTTGCGCAACAAACAGTTTAAAACTGTTTATTAAAATCTGGAAGCAGTCAGAACTGGTGTGAGTTTGATAGTATGGCTTTTCAATTTTTCAAAGCAGACTTTACATTTCGTCTGGACCAGGCAAACTTGACATTTTTCTTTAACAAAGCAGTAAGTGGAGCTGCTATAACATGAGAAATTTGACAAAATTTTCTGTAGTATCCAGCCATACTAATTAAAATCTCATTCAGCTCTTCTCTTGCTTCCAGGAGTTGGAAAATCTATTAATTGATTTCTACTTGGCCTGAACGGTTTAACCTGCCCCTGTCCTTACAACATGGCCTAAAAATTCAACAGTTTGCATGGCAAAATTCACATTTCAATAAGTTTAACAGGTCAGTTTCATGGTTAGTGAGTCTTTCAAAGAATTTTCACGAATCCCCTGATAAGATGGTCTCCACGTGTCGTGCGTAGTTTATGACGTCATCAATGTATCCATCACAGCCTTCCAGGTACTGATATCACGTTGTTAAGAAGAACGTTGAAAATGTTGCAGCGGGCATTCTTCAATACCAAACGGCATAAACTTTGTACTTGGTTACAATTGTTGCCTCAGTCACACAACTGCTGACCTTCTTTAGCTCTTCTGTTAAATGCACCTGCCAATATCTTTCATACAAGGTCAAACATGCTTAATATTTGGCTTTGCCAACTTGTCAATACACGAGTCAAATCCTTGGAATTGGATAAGAAGTCCTTTTCCTGACCAGGAGTTACTTTTCTGAAGTTCAGAACAGGAACCCGGTCATATGTCTATCTGGCTCTTAGGTACCAGAACACATGGAGAGCTCCAATTCCACTTTGCTTAGTCAAATAACTATCATTTCGATCCAACAATGTAATTTAAAAATGTTATCCTTTCTTTAAATGTTACATCTTTCACAAAGCGCATGACACGACGATATGTGTTGCCATTGACAAGGTGCGACCCTCTCCAACGGGCAAAAAAACGCGTGACTGTTACTCCACTCCATGCATAGCATAGCATCTGTTTTGCCCTCGGAATTTCCCGAAACAAATGTTTAACTCAAGTATACAAATCTTCAGTTCATTGCGTTCCTTCTAATAATGACATAGTTTCTTGATACCAAGCAGTTCGCCTAGCACATCTGAGTCTACTAACTTAACACCACCAGTCTAACACCTACACTTGTACACCACCATCTAGTTCTAATTTACAAAATCAGCTTGTAACTTCACTTTGTGATGGTCAGAGGCACCCATAAAGTAGCATATAGCTGGAGTCGCTACATTATTCTTACAATTTTTACTGCTTTCTCCTTCTCAACTATATCTCTACATATTTCTTAAGCATATTACATGACATAATGAGTTTTCTTGCGCCTCCCTGGAGTTTGTTTACCAAACAAAATTTTCTCTGGCAAATTCTACATGAGTTTGTTCATCTCTCTTTCTCGAGTTTCGAAATTTCTGGCGGTAAGCCTCAGGAACTAACTCATAAGCTTTCAAAATAGCTTTCTTGACTACTTGGTAATTTGAAATCTCATCTACAGACAAAGAAGAATAAATGTCTCTAGCTTTACCAATCAAGGCACTCTGAAGAAACATTGTAAGCTTATCTTCAGGTTATTTCATACTATCAGCTATTTTCTCAAAATGCAGAAAATACTTGTCTACTTCTTTCTCTTGAAAAGGAGGAACTAACCTAATGTTTCTACTGACATCAAAACCTCTGTTTCCTTGTAAACCCCTAAAAGTTGGATTACTTGAACTGTCTTGAGAAGCTAGCTCTAATTCTTTAATTCTAAGTTCTGTTTCAGCTTGAATTTTATGCTTCTCTAGCTCTAACATCTGATCTCTCTCTTTCTCTTTTAATTCATTCTCAATTTCTTTTTCTCTTAACTCCTTTTCTATTTCTTTTTCTCTCATTTCTTTCTCTTTGTTTATTTCCATTTGTCTTAGTTTCATTTCATGTTCAAGTTCCATTTGTCTAATTTGAATTTCTGAACTGACTGTTTCCTCTAATGTACTAGAGTCAAATTTGTCATTGTCAACAAAATATCTTATAATTACATTCCTAATTTCAGCTTTCCTCAAATTAGTTTTGATTGTAAGGCCTAAATGTTTACCCAATAACAGTAAATCCTTCTTACTAACTTGCAAAAGAACATCCAGGGATGGCGCTTTAACAAACTGTTCTACCTGCATAGTAGTCATGTTTTTCTAGCAGTTGGTTTCAAATGTAAACTCCAAGTTTTTACACAAATTTTGAAAAATTGTTAATTAATTTTTCAAAGTTAGATTTCACAAATTAAAATATCGATCTCGGACACGAACCCCCCAATTTCTGTTACAAGCAAGAATAACAGAAATGAGAAACCAGCAGCTAAATTCAAAACACAATTTAATTATATATACAATATTTTACAGAGATGGTTTACAATATCTAAAGTAATTGGTGGTGGTACAAGAGTAATACGATGATTTAAAGTGTTACTTATCTGTATGCAAATGTCCTGGTATAATCCTTGATCCTTCCAGGTTTCAAATTAACAATAATCACAAATCCACGAGGAAAATGAATGTCCACAGATGATTTGTAAAGTTCCAGGCAATATGAATAAATCCAAACTTTTTTTGATTTGATTGTTTGTTTGATTGATTTATTAACGTCCGATTAACAACCATTGTCATGTAAGGACGGCCTCCCATGTATGCGGTGTGTTGCGTGTATGTTGTGCGAGGTGAGTGTACTGGGAGACTGCGGTATGTTCGTGTTGTGTCTTCTTGTATAGTGGAACTGTTGCCCTTTTTATAGTGCTATATCACTGAAGCATGCCGCCGAAGACACCAAGCAACACACTCCACCCGGTCACATTATACTGACAACGGGCGAACCAGTCGTCCCACTCCCTGTTTGCTGAGCGCTAAGCAGGAGCAGAAACTACCACTTTGAATCTAATATGGCACTGTACAATTCTTGATATGTCATTACAGGTCTCATTACAGTTCTCATTACAGTTCTGATTAGCCTTGGACAGCTCGAGTATTGGCCCTGCAGGTAGGGCGTTAGAATTGTACCTGCTGCCCTTATTGCATGATCGTAAAAGGCGACTAAATTTAGGATCTTCTCTTTTCTATTCTTCCTAACTGACTTTATCCTTCCTAATGCCTCCCTTGGCACCGCCTCACTTTTGGCCTTTAGTTGAGCGTTCGCCCCTGTGAGGAAGGCTCTGGGTTCTGTCCCCTGGCCGAGACACACCAAAGTCTATAAAAGTGGTAGTTTCTGCTCCTGCTTAGCGCTCAGCATACAGGGAGTGGGACGACTGGTTCGCCCGTTGTCAGTATAATGTGACCGGGTGGAGTGTGTTGCTTGGTGTCTTCGGCGGCATGCTTCAGTGATATAGCACTATAAAAAGGGCAACAGTTCCACTATACAAGAAGACACAACACGAACATACCGCAGTCTCCCAGTACACTCACCTCGCACAACATACACGCAACACACCGCATACATGGGAGGCCGTCCTTACATGACCATGGCTGTTAATAGGACGTTAATTAATCAAACAAACAAACAGCTCGAGTATATATAGCTAAACCCTAGTTCAAGAATATTGGAGAACCTTCTACTTCTAGAAATATCTAACTAAAAACAGTAAACAAATAAACACACAGAACCTTCTGGAAATAGATCATTCTAGATCTCTACTTATAATCAACATGTTTACAAACATATTTTTTTATACATGGTAATATTCTAGAAAGTTCTATAACCTAGATTAATGATATGACCTTTATAGGATGTATTGATAATAAAGCTATAGGAGTTATCTCCCTTATCTCATAACTACATGTATTTAGTGTCATACATAACAGTAGCCTTAATGCTTGCTTCAACAAGTTTAACTCTCCAACATTTAAAAATCCCCAACATATAAATCTGTGGACGGTGATTGGGAAAATGATCCAATCCGATGATACGAGACTGTTCCTCACATAAAACATTTGCAGCATCCACACACACATTCCAGGCTTTTGTTCAATCGTCTGATAGTATGCTACATATTCATTATATATATGTACAAATGGCATCATAAAAACACCTTAATCCCATAATCAGCCTGATATACTGTGATTTCGTCCGTGTTTATTTTTTGCGTATCTCGCCAGTGTAATATTAGCTGCAATATTGTAGCTCAAAAGACTTTTAGTAGGCCGGGTACGTATATTCGTTCTAGTGTAATATGAGCAGTAGCGATTTATTTTGGATGGACATGAATTGTGACGTCATGGCAGAAACAATTAAATGTCGTCAGGAAAAATGACATGATGTCAGGATTTACAAGAAAGACAGAAAAAATGGCGGCCTCCGTTGGATTTTGCGATACTTTTTCACGCAAGATTATTTGAAATGTAGGTTTTTATAGTTATGTGATAAAAAGTACCTTAAATCCATATGAAACTCTAAAAGTATTACTTTTTTGCTAGCCAAGGCTCGCTAAAATAATTAAAAAAAAAACAATTTCTAAGACTCGTTTCATAAAATTTGATATGAAATGAACACCCATTTAAGATCCTATATATATATCACCAGACATATGGAGTCAACAACGGGATGTAAACGTTTTTACAGACAGGTCATCCCCGTACAGTGGAATGAAGGTAATCGAGGATTATGAATAAATTATACAAGATAAACTTGTGACCTTATCGGTGATGCAAAGCGTAACATTGCGCAAGGGTTGACAAAACATAATACATCTTACATGGAACAACACGATTGAAACGGTTTATATGACAGTTAGAATCTGTGGAGTTACAAATAAATAATACAAGACATTTTTATATTAAAGAATGGTGGTAGGTTTAAGGTGGTTTAAGCAGATTCACTCTTCTCTCTCTCTATCTCTCTCCGTTCTTTTCTTAATGTGTTGAGTGTGTGTTTGTTGTCGGAAGTAGCTATGTAGTAGCTGACCTGTGAGTGGTGTATTTTGCAGATGCAACGTTGTAGTTAGCCATACGCGGTGTGAGCGGAGCTGGGTGTCATGTAATATATTATGCGTCTTTCTACATGTTTGCCTGTACATAATAAATAACATTCGAATGTATTTCTGTTGTTCGTTGTAATTGCTTCACGGAACCCCAAATAGAACCTTGGTAGTGGTGACGTAGGGTCAGTCCTCCTTCACATGCATCATCTGATTACAGTAGTTATGTCTTATCGTACATGTATACAGTAAATAAAGTCTTGTTTCCAGAACATGTTAGTGCTTATTGAAGATCATATTAGCTAAACATGATACATATAGACATCTACATACGCAATATTATGAAATATATAATACTGGTTTGTACAAATTGAACGAAAAACAGGGGTGTGCGGTAGAGAGATGAAAAAAATTCTGTATCTGTAGTTTTATACTAAGGGATTACGCGGCAAAATTGGAATATCTTGATTTAATTATGCATCTCCCTTAAAACACATGTATATTAAGTTGAACCGAATTTTTTTAAGCACTTGATTGTTATGAAATCTCATTTATATCAGTCCGTGTGTATGAGTGATGTAATTTGCTTCTCAAAAGATACATGTAGCTTCATGTTATATTAGCCTAGCCAAATTCAAAGATCTGACATTAGTCGAGGATTATGAATATATTATACACAATAAAATCGCCTTTAACCTTATCAGTGATAGCAAGCGTTAACTTGGGTAAGGGTTAGTTAAACTGGTGGTACCGTTTATAATACAAGATGAGGAGAAGATATCATAGCACAGTTAGAATCTGTGGAGTCTATCAGAGTCATAAATAAATAATACAAGATGGAACCGCCTGTATCAAGCAAATCTATAACTCCCAGTTAAGCATGATGAAAAGCGATTCTAATTACAGAGTCTGTGGAGGTATAATACGAACATGTTCTGTTTTCCTTACCAACACTTTATATTGACAGTGATACTTATACTAAAATCACTTGTTACCGGACACGGACAGTGTACAAAAAATGTCCATGTTGAGCAGGAATCCAACAGGTACTACAAGTCCTTCATGCAGTTAGACACCATTGGTGTATCACAGTGTATCAAGATGTGTAAGAGATACAAACTTTGTAAGAAAATCCACCACAACAGGGAACAGCTCACGTGTGACCTCATGATTACCTTTGCCGAAAAGGGCGATATGACGTCACTTGTGGATGTTCTACCTTCACAGGTGAGAAACAACTAATTTATCATTTTTGATGATTTCTGTGTTCTTATATATCCTCAATGTGTTTTTACCTTTGATGCTATTCGGATCCAGGTAAACCCATCTGATTAAAATACAGATCCTAATAGCCACTATGTTCAATAGAGGATCTGAAAACATCCCATAAGGGGTCATGTTCGGATGACCGTTATACCACATGTACTTCAGATTAAATGCATTTTCTACACCTTGCTACATAAATCGGTAACGCCATTTCATCCCAGTATACACATATATTCAGTTTTTGTTGTGTCTCTTTGGGCAAGATGACTACGTACGCGAAAAATTTCTGACAGCTTTTTCCAACTATTTCGTCATAGTCAAGATTCTGGCAGCAACAATTTGATCGGACATTTCCAAAGATTATTTGGAAGTGGTCCCTAATTGGATGTTGTCAGATCGTCTTATCAAACGTAGAAACGATAAGGATCTGCATTTTAATTAGATTGCCGTTAAGAGTTCTTTATTTCTCCGTACTATCCGTCTTAATTCGCTCCTGACATCGGTATTATGTGGCACCCTGTTAAATGCAGACTATATATTTGTTATTTATATGGGACAATGAAGAAATTCCAACCGTGTGGACAAAACAAAATTGCCAAATTTTCGAGGCCATATGCCCCTTTATCAAGACATACAAAACGGACACGATTACATAATAGGATACGAACAGTAATGCGGGACAAAGTAGACAAATATTAAACTACATGTATACAGCACAATTGCCGAGCGGAATTTACCCTTCGGCAAATGCAAGTGGCAGCCGAAGGCCGGATCTTCAAAAATGTAACCATACTTTTCGGCAGAACGCTAAAATATGAACGATGACTGGAAAGCGTGCCACGTGTGACGTCAAATGTGTGGCGAAATTTATTTATAGTGCTCATGGGTATAGGATGCAAAATTTAGTCGCCTATCTCCTCGATGTGTTTGCATAGAAGCAAAGTCCCAAATTTAGTCGCCTTTTGCTGGGCTGCATATGTAAAGGACCAAAAACGCGTAGACCAGAACGGGAAAATGCTGCATGTAGGGATAATTAAAGATGCTCCACCGCCGACAAATGGTATTTTATCACTATCAAAAACAGTAGAAGACGATTTAGTATCTTTCTTCAGTTACAAAGGTTACTTACTTTACACCATTGCCAACATTGAAAAGTTTGAGCTTCTAATTTTACTTCAAGTTAAAAATATGAAAAATAATTAATTCCGTTGCACTATATCCTATATGGAATGAAGTACTGATTGCGCACCAACGGCAAAATAAATTATTTTGTATTATTTTTTGTGTTAATTAGACATATATATACACGATAATACACTAATTATTGTTCAAATAATCACTATCATTTATGCTCTGTCGGCGGTGGAGCATCTTTAAATGAAAAGCAAGTGATCAAATGATGTCAATTTGTATATTTAACGTTCGTTAATGCCTTTGGGATAGCGGGTCTGTAGATAGGTAATCCAGAATCTCTCTCTCAATCGACTTGGTTTGTGTCTAGTAGGAACAGTGCTCAATTGCAATCACCTGCATGTCTTTCCTGTTTCACTGTTCCAAATATATATAATATCAATATGAACTGTACAGTCGGGTTAGTCTCCATTTAGTGTTCTTCCAGATGAGCATGAAAGTTTGTTGTGTCTTCTGCATTTGTATACCTCGGTATAATGAGATTTAAATGATTCATAACAGCTTCACTAAATTAAACAATAGTTAGTTCGTTTGACAGCAAAAGGCCCATTATATTTCGTAAAGAATTGCCCCAATGGTGCACCGCAATTTTTTGTAATTTTTATTCGTGACGATTACAACAAACGACACTATTTATATCGCTCGTAGCTGATGCTTATTCTGATAGGTTCACATTACGAAACAAATTGCAACTTTTCTAGGGGAAAAGCATATACTTTCACTTTGCAGTAAGGTAAACAAAAACAAGCATTGAATGGCACTAGTACTTACGATCGGTATATATTTTGATGTGTTCCGAATGATGATCACGTGACTTTTCGGTACCTCTCTGTTTCAATATTCAAAAGAAGGCGGGTCTAAGCATTTCCCGTACCCTTTTTCGTAGCGTTTTAATTAAATTTCGAGAATTATTATAGGTAGACTACATGGGGCCGATAATTAAAAAACTAATATTAAACATTTCCATCAAATTTCCACTAAAAAAACGCCGATAAATAAATATATCTCAGTTACGGCAGTTATAACTTTAAAGATGCTCCACCGCTGACAAATGGTATTTTTTCACTATTAAAAACAGGAGCAGACGATTTACTATTTTTCTTCAGTTACAAAAGTTACTCACTTTCCACTATTACCACAATTGAAAAGTTTGAGCTTCTAATTTTACTTTAAGTTAAAAATATGAAAAATAATTAATTTTATCCCGAAAAAAATCCGTACCACTATATCATATATGAAATGAACTACTGAATGCGCATGTACCAAAGGCAAAGTAAATTATCTTATGTTATTTTTTTGTGTCAATTAGACTATTATATACACGATTAAACACCAATTATTGTTCAAATGATGAATATCATTTTTGGTCTGTCGGCGGTGGAGCATCTTTAAAGATAGATAATATAATATATCTAATGTAATAACATGGATTGTGTATTTCAATGTATGCCATACAATTTATGTATTGTTTACATCGAAAATACTTTGCTAGGATTACACTATGTTCCCGGCGACTACGGCAGCCCCGTTTGCCCGAAACGTAGTACGCCGTGGAATTTTTGCTATTTATGTCTCTGAGTTCAAGTTGAGCTAGGTCTTGCGAAGTTTTGCCACGATCTTTTACGGATTACGTGGTGGACCGTGAATATGGGAAAAGGACTGCTCCCGGAAGTTAAAGGTACACTACCAAGGATACCACTACGTTCTCCCTAGGCCCGCTACGATCTGAAAAGGTCTGCTAGGTTTTGCGCGTTTTGATCAAGATCTTATACGTTTTTCACGGTTCGCCAAGGCTTACTATGGATGAAAGACTGATGACGGTCTCTTTGGAGCAGGTGAATGCCCAGAGTATTAAAGTTGAAATGAAATAATCAGAAATAAAACAATATGTATTGCCGAAAATTTCTTTAGAACACATTTTAATTACAAAATGTGTTAAAAGAAAAGAAAAAAAATTAACTAGATTTGGTATAAGCATATCATTATCATATATTTAATGTATTATATAGCAGCTATGAGTCCTGCAGGTAGGGCGTTAAAATTGTACCTGCTGCCCCTATTGCATGATCGTAAAACACGACTAAATTTAGGATATTTTCTTTTCTTTTCTTCCTAACTGACTTTATCTTTCCTAATGCCTTCCTTGGCACCGCCTCACTTTTGGCCTTGCGTTGAGCGTTCGCCCCTGTGAGGAAGGCTCTGGGTTCTGTCGCCGGGCCGAGACACACCTAAGTCTATAAAAGTGGTAGTTTCTGCTCCTACTTAGTGCTCAGCAAACGGGGAGTGGGACGACTGGTTCGCCCGTTGTCAGTATAATGTGACCGGGTGGGGTGTGCTGCTTGGTGTCTTCGGCGGCATGCTTCAGTGATATAGCACTATACAAAAGGGCAATAGTTCCACTATACAAGAAGACATAACATGAATTTACCGCAGTCTTCCAAAACACGCACCTCGTACAACATACACGCAACACACCGCATACATGGGAGGCCGTCCTTACATGACCATAGCTGTTAATAGGACGTTAATTAATCAAACAAACAAACAAAGTAATAAGAGACAGCAGTTTAATATGGCAAAGTGTTTCTACGCAGATCATTATTTAATGTTATGGCTCTCACTCAATAGGTTTTATTGTAATGATAGCTTTGGTATACTTTGATGGTTAAAATGTGTTTGATAATGACTATTTTTGTTACTCATTAATAGAAATACTCCATGAAGTATCAAATATATACCAGACCAAGGAATGATACTCCATTATTAAGACCGTAATATGACGCTACACGTTGTAGCGCGTCGGGCTTTCAACCGCTATAAGCCGTGATGTGCCTTGACAGAACGCATCGAAACGGTGACCATCCACCCTGGCTCGCCGTGAAAATCGTGACAAACCTGGGAAAAACGGGGCAAAATGTGCAGCCAGTCTACATCAACCGTGATAAAGCGTGGAAAAAACGCAACAGAACGTTACAAAACTTGAAAGCATCGTGAGTTTCCGGGGAATGAGCTTGCTCCCCGTTCCACCACGGACCGTCTGCAAGTTCTGTTACGGCTTCGTTCGCACTGTTACGTTTTGTTGCGTCAATCCCGTTTTATTACGTCATGTTAAGTTTGTACCGTGACTGCCGTTGCAAATTTTTTGACAGTTTAAAAATCTGGTACGGTAATCACGGCCGCTCACGTTTGTCTATCACGTCCTGCGTTGTTTCACGTTGTGTCGCGGTCACCACGTTTTGTCCACGGTGGCCTGAAACGGGGCTGCCGTGGCCGCCGGGAACATAGTGTAAACCTAGCATTTGTAACGTAGGATAGAAATATATTCGCACAGTATATCGATACAGACGATTATGATGGTTATTTTTTTTTTTTTTTTTTTTTTGAGTTTTACGACCCATCAACAACTAAGGTTATTTAGAGCCAAATTTCAGGTCAGGCGTACGTTCATATCAGGTTATAAACAATAACTACACCTAAAAGATCGGGATACGAAAAAGGCAAGTAAGAACTGAAACACAGATTGTAAATGTTGATTTTATAAAAAAAAATTAAAAAAAGATGCGTGGGATGAAATAGTTTTGGTTAAACCACATGAGAAAACTCATGCACAATGTTGATGATAAGATCAAATGTTGAGTTAATACGATGATAAGATGAGAAAACGTTCATATTTTGTTTAAAATACCGATCTCTTTGAGATAATTGAAAATACGATTGTGTTGGGATGAAAAAGTTTTGGTTAAACCACATGAGAAAACTCATGCAAAATGTTGATGATAAGATCAAATGTTGAGTTAATACGATGATAAGATGAGAAAACGTTCATATTTTGTTTAAGATACCGATCTCTTTGAGATAATTGAAAATACGATTATGTCTCACAACATGGAACAAAGTGTACATGTCGGAGACATCGTAATACTTATCTCGTATGTGTTTAAAAATCAATACAGTGCACTACAATATGCTCCACTATGAGAGAAGAATCACATGCATGGCATGGGTAGTATGATGGTGGAAAATACATGTATGTGTGTCCATTTCGGAGCCGAGAGAGAACAACTTCCTTTCTGCGGTCTCTCATACTGGACATTTTAGGATTAAGAGTAGGTAGTATTTTAAACAGTTTAGTGTGTGTGTTTGTTGCCAATGGTGCTCGATGGCTGACTGAATTGAAGGTTCGAAGTCAGTGTATGGTAGTTTCAAATATGTTTGTGCTAGACGAAGAGCAGTCTTACCTGCTTTATCGGCCTGTACATTCCCCTTTATACCCACATTACTGGAAATCAAGAGATAAGTAATTTGAGTTTTAGAAGAAAATCGAAATGTTCGGATCAAACGATTTTTTTGGATTAATGTGTTTCCAGGGTTTCTTGATGTCAAAGCCTAAAGAAATGAAAGAGAGTCAAAACAGATGATTGCCTGTGTTTGAGTGAGCCATGGTGTTGCACTGATACGGTGTACTCGTCAATTGTGTCGAAATTTATATTCATTTCCTGCAAAAACAATGATATTCTGATGCCAAATATTGGTATGAGCTTTTGATTTAGTGTGAATATATCCTGGTATTGTGGGTTACATATCAGATCAAATGCGTGGTTTTGGGATTGTATTTCTGTTGAGAAGCATACTGTAAGGATAACTTCTTTCGTCGAACGTCCACAGATGGCTCATTAGCTTCCACATCGGGACTATTCACGGGAGTTGTTCGAAAATCTCCAGTTGCGAGACACAGTCCCTGATTCTGGATAGGGTCGAGCATCTGTAGATAGGAGCTGTGAGCCAATCCATAGACAATCGAGGCGTAGTCAAGTTTTGATCTAAAAAGTGCCCGGTTGTTACAGAAGCATTTCACGGTCTGCTCCCCAATCAAAATGGGAAAGAGCACGCAGAATGTTAATAATGGTTAATCAAGTTAAAATCTCAAACAAATGGTATTACTTGTTGAGGCTAACTTTTTACCAAAGTTTTCCCTGGGTTACGTACCAATTATTGTAATTGTAATCGATAAAACGTTTCTGTTGTGATAAACGATAGAAATCAATTACTTTACGTAAGATCAATTACTTTACGTAAGATATCGGCGTCATGGGTTACACGTTTAATTACCATTACATAATTAAATTGACGCCAATGATCCATACTTTCTTTTACATTTATTTATATTAAGATCCCAATGGTGAGCTGCGTTACATAGAAAATCTGTATTCTATTTACTCTACTTAACTTTACTTTCAAGGTGTGGAATGTCTAATTCGAAAGGTCACTAGAACGTTAACCCCTAATGGGATGTTATCAGATCACTTATTAAACGAAGTAATAGTACGGATCTGTATTTTAATCTGGTTGAGTTCATTCCAACAAGTATAGAGTTAGCGCACCTCGGACAGAAATGTCCCAAGATGGTTGGCGTTTATATCGCTGTTTTGTCGACTCGCGCTATAAAATAATATTTGATTTATTTTAATTAAATTGTTCAGAAGGTGATGATAAGTCATATGAATAGTAAGCTAATAACATCTGCTACAAAATTGTCAATTTCGTTTTTTGGAAAGGTAGTAGGCTTTTATAAGGACGTCCTACCTTGTGTCTATATGTTTTAGGAGGCTGCGGAATATTCATGTTGTGTTTTCTTGTCATAGTGGAACTCTTGTACTTGTATAGTACATCTAACATACCATGCCACGGAAGATACTGAACAAGTTCTTCCCAACCAGTCGCATTATACTGGCAACGGACGAACCAGTTGTCCCTTTCTGATTAACGCGAAGCAGAAGCAGAAACCAAATATTTGCTGAGAATATGGCTATTAATGTATACCCATGCCATTGTATTATATCTATTATTATATATGACTTAGAATGATTGATTTATACATTCTTTTGATAAGTGTAATTGATTTCAGGAGGACACTACAAACTGCGGAAACTGCTCAGAATCTGACATTTGTATCGAGACTAAGGAAGGACGCCATATTTGTCTGGAGCAAGGTAAGTACACAGTATTTTTGTTGAGTAACTGGTATAGTTTTTAGAAAACAAAATACAATGTAGGTATACAGCCCCGTTTGTTGGCATGGATGCTACTATACACTGAAATACGGAGAACATAAACATATAAATATAACAAACCAAATCAAAGTATTGCTTGATTGTCACGGGTATCATATCAGCATTCTTTTGTTTGTCTAAAGCCGACCCATTGAGCCATGTCTAAGTGCGTGTTAAATAGCCATATCTTGCATATTATAGTTTGGCGTTGGACTTCATATCTTAATGCATCACTGTTAACATATTTGTGACATATTGTTTTATTGTTTTGTCAATGCTACACTAATATGTATCCGATTTTTAGGTCACCCGAGACGAAGTCTCAAGTGACCTATTCTAATCGCTTTTTGTCCGTCGTCGTGCGTCGTCCGTCGTGCGTTGTATGTCCGTAAACAATTTACATTTTAGACTTCTCCAAAACTGCTGAAGTAATTTCAATGAAATTTTGCACAAACCTTCTAAAGCATAAGACCAATCAAAATTGTGAGTTATATGGTCCCCACCCCCCAGGGAGCTATGGGAGGGGCCAAAAGGGATAAAATTGACTAAAATTTCAAAAAGCTTCTTCTCCACTCACAGATGTGGTGGAATTAAATATTCTTTATAGATAGAAAGGTCCTAAGATCCTTTACAATTATATGACCCTGGGGTCTCAGGTTTCCCCTTGGGGAGGTGTTAAGTTTACTATAGTTTATATATGGAAAACACATTTTTGAGTATTATTTGATCATTTGTAATAGAAAATGAGTCAAATATTGTCAGAATTATCAGTATGAGATGGCCATTGAATCATATTAACCAATTTGTCATGACTGACCCCCAGGGGCCTAAGGAGCGGGGTCAAAAGGGGTCAAATAGGCTATAACTTCAAAAATCTTCTTCTGAAATTCTGGAAATGGTAGAAACACTTACTCTTCATAGATGGAATGGTCTTGAGGTCCTATACAAAAATTGTGAATCATATGACCATGGGGTCTCACGTTCCCCCCTAGGGAGGGGGTCAAGTTTACTATAGTTTATATTGGGAAAACTCATTGATGAGCATTTTTTGCTCAATTTTCATAGGAAATGAGTCAAACTTGTTTAAAATTATTAGCCTGAGTTAACATTTTAAAATAATATCTATATTGGACTTGGTCAACCCCCTCGGGGCAGAGGGGCGGGGCAAATAGGCTAAAACTTTAAA
Organism: Argopecten irradians irradians; assembly: GCA_004382745.1. Classification (NCBI taxonomy): domain Eukaryota; kingdom Metazoa; phylum Mollusca; class Bivalvia; order Pectinida; family Pectinidae; genus Argopecten; species Argopecten irradians. The sequence goes on from SAYR01006011.1 coordinate 108,339, forward strand.
AATCTTCTTAAATATTGGAAATGGTAGAATCAAATAATCTTCATAGATGGACAGGTCTTAAGGTGTTTTATGAAAATTGTGAACTATATGACCCCGGGGTCTCACGTTTCCACCTGGGTGTTTTATGAAAATTGTGAATTATATGACCCGTTGGGTCTCAGGTTTCCCCCTGGGAAGGGGGTTAAGTTTACTGTAGTTTATATAGGGAAAACACATTTTTGAGCATTATTTAGTTATTATAATAGGAAATTAGTCAACTGTAGTCAGAATTATCCCTATATGATGGCCATTGAATCTTATTTCGTTAGAATTATTAATCTGAAATAGCATTTTAACATCATATCCATATTGGTCATGGCCGACCTCCAGGGGCCACAGGGGTGGAGAAGAGGGGTCAAAATGGTAATTTCAAAAAATCTTCTTTTTGAATTCACAGATTTGATGGAACCAGATACAATGTACTCTTGATAGATTGGAAGGTCTTAAGGCCCTTTACATTATTTTAATTTCATGGCCCTGGGATCTCAGATTTTCTCCTGGGGAGGGGGTCAAATTTACTATAGTTTATATTGGAAAAACACATTTAGGAACATTATTTGCTTAGTTTTCATAGGAAATTAGTCAATCTGGGTTAGAATTATTAGCCTGAGATAGCATTTTAACATCATATCCATATTGGTCCTGACCGACCCCCGGGGGCCAGGGGGGGAGTCAAAAGGGGGTCAAAATGGATAACATTTCAAAAATCTTTCTTCTGAATTCACAGATTTGATGGAAGGAAATAATCTTCATAGATTAAAAAGTCAAATTCATAAAGTCACTGACTGACTTCAAGGGCCTGATGGGCAAATATAAAGTGTTTATATGCATGTCTTTGTTTCATTCTGTTTCTGAACTCAGGTGACCGTTCAGGCCCATGTGCCTCTTGTTTTGTAATGCAACGTGCCGAGGCTGGGGACCGAATCAGCGGAGCGGTCACCCATCCAAGATCAGGCCAAGTTGCTTCACTATGATAAGTACCGACACTCATCCTCACAGACACAAAAGCTAGCTGGTGGACTATGCGACTGGAATGCATATATCCATCACAGTAATTAGAATATATTTTACCCTCATCACTGTTTATAAAATGTTGCAGATGTGTGTCCGTACGACGGGGTGCCATTTAACCACAAGTGTTATTTCTTCAGCAGTGGATGGATGAGACAAGACGAAAACATAGTAAGCGTGATTCTTGTCATTATTTTTAGGGATTTTGGCCTATCATATATTCCATTACTTACAGATCGTGTAAGTGTAGTACATGTAAAGGCGGTCATTACTGGAGGTATACGACTATTATTCCTTTAATGTATATTGCAGAGTTAGTTCCCTTGCGGGTAGGTATCGATTGTTACGTCATTATTTTGTAAGCGCAATTTACTATACCGAAAAGTATGACTATACGTTCGCAAGAACATTGCAAAACATGTGATACTATTATAGACTGTAAAAATAATAATTTCAAAAATGTTTTCGTTCCAGAATTAAAAATAATATGAATTTTACATCTAAGAGAGAGGGTAACATAACATCGACAACAAACCAAAACATACCATCTCAGATATTTAACAGTAAACAATCATTGTCATATGTGTGCTAACGATAATGACTTTTGTTTTACCAATATATCAAATGTCTGATTCAGATATGTTAAAAAGAGAAAATAAAGAAATGTTTTTCATAAAAAATATGAAAACCTGTGCTAAATTTAGAGCGGGACAGAGAAACTTCACATTTATTTTATCATTTCTCCTTACGTTTTTGCTACAGTATCTTCTAGAATTTTGAATATTTCACAATGTTGTTGTGTACCATATTCTGACGTCATTTTACTATGACGTCGTTGTTCTACAACAACATGATTTACTTCCAAATAAAAACAATTCAATTCCCCTGAAGAACGGCAAGAGCCATGAAAGTGCTTGGGAAAAGCTTAACTGTTTTATTGTTTTTGTTGTTTTTAATATTTGTTAACAATTACAAGGACATGCAACATGTTTACTTTTATATATATGTATGTATATATAAAAAAACACAACTATAAAACAGTTTTTTCTCCCTAGCGCTTTCTCGGCTCATGCCGGTCTTCAGGGGTTTGAATTCTTTTGTGTTTTTTTATGTATATGGAAAGCATCACATGGACATTGTTCTTTTTTATGTATGTATATATATATATATATCTAAGTAAAAAAGAACCGTGTCCATGTAATGGTTTCCATATACATAAAAAGAAAACACAACTATAAAACAGTTTTTTCCTCCCTAGCGCTTTCTCGGCTCATGCCGGTCTTCAGGGGTTTGAATTCTTTTATTTGTAAAACATGACGTCATAGTAAGATTACGTCATGACATGGTACATAAAGATATTGTGAATGGTTCTGGAAGAAACTAACAAAAACATGAGGACAAAATAAAAACTAATATGAAGTTCCTTTGTTCGTTCTGAATATCTTAAAGGCTTTCTGTGCGGGAATAGGCGCAAAGATGGTGAGGATTGACAACGACAATGTGACTTCTTTTCTAAAATCAGAAATGGCAACACGTGGTAAGTATAAATAGCTGATGACATACATCACCGCTATATATCCATGTGAGTCTGTTTTCTTATTAGGTTCTTGTCTGAGCCCTGCAGGTAGGGCGTTAGAATTGTACCTGCTGCCCCTATTGCATGATCGTAAAAGGCGACTAAATTTAGGATCTTTTCTTTTCTTCCTAACTGACTTTATCTTTCCTAATGCCTCCCTTGGCACCGCCTCACTTTTGGCCTTGCGTTGAGCGTTCGCCCCTGTGAGGAAGGCTCTGGGTTCTGTCCCCTGGCCGAGACACACCAAAGTCTATAAAAGTGGTAGTTTCTGCTCCTGCTTAGCGCTCAGCAAACGGGGAGTGGGACGACTGGTTCGCCCGTTGTCAGTATAATTTGACCGGGTGGGGTGTGTTGCTTGGTGTCTTCGGCGGCATGCTTCAGTGATGTAGCACTATAAAAAGGGCAATAGTTCCACTATACAAGAAGACGTAACATGAATTTACCGCAGTCTCCCAAAACACGCACCTCGCACAACATACACGCAACACACCGCATACATGGGAGGCCGTCCTTACATGACCATAGCTGTTAATAGGACGTTAATTAATCAAACAAACAAGGTTCTTGTCCGCAATTTATTCTTCATAAATGATCAAGTTGTAGATTTCCCTCATCAGCCCACTTGAAATATTGTGGATATAAATCATACCGTTCGTTTTACCTTGTCATTTAAATCATACTCGTTAGTTTTACCTTATGTAGATTTCAGAAAAGATGGCGTGACGTCACAGAAAGTTTACATCCGGGTCCTCAAAGGTACAAACACCGTATGGCGACTAATAAAAACAAGAACAGATACGTACATCCCAGCTATACAATCGATACTTTGACAAAAGTATACACATTCATACTTGCAAATTCCTATTTTATAATTGTTCCTTATTGTTTCCGAGGTTACAGACATTTATATCCTTATATTTACAATTATTTATCGCTAAATATATTTGTGTAGATTTAGTGTTGAAGCCAGCTTGCGAAGCGGTGTCGGGCCGTCACAGTACCCGTTTTTTCATCACAGGTAGAAATCCATGTTGTGATAAAGTTATGAATAGATAATTGATTTTATTGTGTAATGTTTCTGTTCTACATGAAAAAGCTGTTCACAACACTATTAAATATAATGAAATGTGAACCACCTTGCCAGACCACGGCCGCTCGTACGCATGCATGGCTTCGCTGGTTGATCACCTCAGGCCACAGCCCATAGTTGGGAATGTTATAATATAAATACGTAATTACAAACACATACCTCAAAAAGTACATGTAAAAGATATATATTTCGTTCTTCACCATGTATATCTTGTTTTAAAGGAATGTTATAAACCACTGTGTTACACTTATATGCAGATCTAGGCAATGTACATTTTTACGTAAACGTATGGCTGCCGATATCTCGAAAAATAGAATGGTGAAATCGTTCAGTTTTAATGCTGTAGAGTTTATTTTTTAATTTCGGTCGTTTTTATTCCATGGGCCGCTTAGTGAAGTCTCAAATTGAAGTGATATTACTTTCAAATAATTCGAATACGTGTTCGATAGACTACATTTAGATTAATGAATACTGAAAATGCCGAATAGGACACATTTCGCACGATTTCGAAAATCATAAAATACTAAACGTTTTGTTTAAATATATGATAAAAAGTAACAATAAACTGGCTCATTTGTATGTCACAAACTTAATTCCAAAATTTCTGACGAAAAAAATATCCAGAATACGTAATTTTGTGACTCTGGAAAAGGACGGCGAAATTCGAGATTTCGGCAGTACTGCACGTAATGGCTGTCATGCGCTTGAGGTAATCTACGAAAGCAAAATTAATTTAGTCATAATCACAAATCATAAGGTGTTTTACCAAGTGGCCCTGCAGGTAGGGCGTTAGAATTGTACCTGCTGCCCCTATTGCATGATCGTAAAAGGCGACTAAATTTAGGATCTTATCTTTTCTCTTTTTCCTAACTGACTTTATCTTTCCTAATGCCTCCCTTGGCAACGCCTCACTTTTGGCCTTGAGTTGAGCGTTCGCCCCTGTGAGGAAGGCTCTGGGTTCTGTCGTCTGGCCGAGACACACCAAAGTCTATAAAAGTGGTAGTTTCTGCTCCTGCTTAGCGTTCAGCAAACGGGGAGTGGAACGACTGGTTCGCCCGTTGTCAGTATAATGTGACCGGGTGGGGTGTGGTGCTTGGTGTCTTCGGCGGCATGCTTCATTGATATAGCACTATAAAAAGGGCAACAGTTCCACTATACAAAAGACACAACACGAACATATCGCAGTCTCCCAGTACACTCACCTCGCACAACATACACGCAACACACCGCATACATGGGAGGCCCGTTGTCAGTATAATGTGACCGGGTGGGGTGTGTTGCTTGGTGTCTTCGGCGGCATGCTTCAGTGATATAGCACTATAAAAAGGGCAACAGTTCCAATATACAAGAAGACACAACACGAACATACCGCAGTCTCCCAGTACACTCACCTCGCACAACATACACGCAACACATCGCATACATGGGAGGCCGTCCTTACATGACCATAGGCTGTTGAATAGTGACGTGTGTAATATCCAACTGAAAACAACAAAGTTTTACCAAGTAAGACTAAGAAAACAGTAATCGCTTATTAAAATTTCAGTACGATGTTTGCGGAACATGTAATGGAATTTGTAATTTCAAGCTGATATTAGCAATATTCTGTCAATGTTTACACATAATGGCAACCGTTTTTTTTCTCGTGGCGGCCGAAAATGGAGTATTATCATCGTAAAATATATGAATACCATATGTTTATATCTACATTTGTTTTTATTATTTTTAAATATTTTTATTTACACCTTTTGAAATTACTATAGAGCAACAATTCTCGGAATGCCGTACTATTTATTACAATAAAATGTAAAAAAAAAAACCATCGAAGCGGAAGTGTTCCCATTATGTTAATGTGTACGGATATACGGAGTTGTACCTTTGAGCGCCCAAATGTACCTTTGTGTGGCGTCATCACTATTTTTTCTGAAATCTCATAAATCACACCCGTTAGTTTTACCTTGTGATATAAATCATACCCGTTAGTTTTACAATGTGATATAAATTATACCCAATAGTTTAACCTGTGATATAAATCATACCCGTTAGTTTTACCTTGTGATATAAATCGTACCGGTTAGTTTTACCTTGTGATATAAATCATACCCGTTAGTTTTACCTTGTGATATAAATCATACCCGTTAGTTTTACCTTGTGATATAAATCATACCCGTTAGTTTTACATTGTGATATAAATCATACACGATAGTTTTACCTTATGATATAAATCATGCCCGTTAGCTTTAACTGTGATATAAATCAAACCCGTTAGTTTTACCTTGTTATATAAATCATGGCCGTTTGTTTTACCTTGTGATATAAACATACCCGTTAGTTGTACCTTGTGATATAAATTATACCCGTTAGTTTTGCCTTGTGATATAAATCATGCCCGTTAGTTTTACCTTGTGATTTAAATCATACTCGTTATTTTTACCTTGTGATATAAATTATACCCGTTAGTTTTGCCTTGTGATATAAATCATGCCCGTTAGTTTAATCTTGTGATATAAATCATGCCCGTTTGTTTTACCTTGTGATATAAATCAAACCCGTTAGTTTTACCTGTGATATAAATCATACCCGTTAGTTTTACCTTGTGATTTAAATCATACCCGTTAGTTTTACCTGTGATATAGATTATACCCGTTAGTTTTACCTTGTGATTTAAATGATACCTGTTAGTTTTACCTTGTGATATAAATCGTACCCGTTAGTTTTACCTTGTGATATAAATCATACAAGATAGTTTTACCTGATGATATAAATCATGCCCGTTAGCTTTAACTGTGATATAAATCAAACCCGTTAGTTTTACCTTGTTATATAAATCATGGCCGTTTGTTTTACCTTGTGATATAAACATACCCGTTAGTTGTACCTTGTGATATAAATTATACCCGTTAGTTTTGCCTTGTGATATAAATCATGCCCGTTAGTTTTACCTTGTGATATAAATCATGCCCGTTAGTTTTAACTGTGATATAAATCATACCCGTTAGTTTTACATTGTGATATAAATCATACGCGTTAGTTTTACCTTGTGATATCAATCATACCCGTTAGTTTTACCTGTGATATAAATCATACCCGTTAGTTTTACCTTGTGATATAAATCATGCCCGTTAGTTTTACCATGTGATATAAATCATACCCGTTAGTTTTACCTTGTGATATAAATCATACCCGTTAGTTTTACCTTGTGATATAAATCATACCTGTTAGTTTTACCATGTGAAATAAATCATACCTGTGAGTTTTACCTTGTGATATA
>SAYR01006028.1:0-54486 GCA_004382745.1 Argopecten irradians irradians
TGATATTATGTTCATTTTGTGTATATTTCTGTGTGTAGTAAAATGTAACAGTATCGGGGAGAGGGACTACTGAATACTATGATTTTTTTTTGTTTGATTAAGTAACGTCCCATTAACAGCTATGGTCATGTAAGGATGGCCTCACATGTATGCGATGTGTTGCGTGTATGTTGTGCGAGGTGTGTGTTTTAGGAGACTGTGGTATATTCATATTCTTGTATAGTGGAACTCTTGCCCTTTTTATAGTGCTATATCACTAAAGCATGCCGCCGAAGACACCGAGCAACACACCCCACCCGGTCACATTATACTGACAACGGGCGAACCAGTCGTCCCACTCCCTTTTTGCTGAGCGCTAAGCAGGATCAGAAACAACCACTTTTATAGACTTTGGTGTGTCTCGGCCAGGGGACAGAACCCAAAGCCTTCTTCACAGGGGCGAAAGCTCAACTCAAGGCCAAAAATGAGGCGGTGCCAAGGGAGGCATTAGGAAAGTAAGTCAGTTATAAAGAAGAGCAAAGATAGATCCTCAATTTAGTCGCTTTTACGATAATGCAATAGGGGCAGCAGGTACAATTCTAACGCCCTTACTGCAGGGCATGGACGAATGGTCATTTCCTTTGCCTGAGGTCAGATAACGATATGCTTAAATACCAATGAAACTCACAAAACAAAATAAGAACAATGTGTTAAAGTATTAAAGTTATATGTGCCGTAACTGGACGAAAATTTTGACAAGTTATTTTTTCTTCATTAATCTATTGAAAACCGTACGGTTTGATGAATTAAGCCGTGAAAATCATTCAAATGGTTCCAGATGTCTGACAAACGTTAGTTGCAACACAGAATTTATGTACTGTAAAATTGTTGGTTTTCATGCCTTATGTATGTTTATAAAAGTGGTAGTTTCCGCTCCTTAGAGCTTAGCGTTCAGCATAACGGGAGTGGAACGACTGGTTTGCTCATTGTCAGTATAATGTGACCGGGTGGGGTGTGTTGCTTGGTGTCTTCGGCGGCATGCTTCAGTGATATAACACTATAAAAAGGGCAACAGTTCCACTATACAAGAAGACACAACATGAATATACTGCAGTCTCCCAAAACACGCACCTCGCACAACATACACGCAACACATCGCATACATGGGAGGCCTCCTTACATGACCATAGCTGTTAATAGACGTTAATCAATCAAACAAACAAACCAAAGGATGTTTCTAGCCAAATTTGGTTACATTCCATGCAGAACTATGTGACAAGTAGCGATTTAAAGAATTTACCACTTTTTCCCCTATTGGGCCCCGCCCTTCTTGCCCACGGGTGGTCAGAGCCAAAATTTAGACAAATTCTGTTGCCCATCTCCAATGATGTTTCTGGTCAAATTTGGTTACTTTCCAAGTAGAACTATATGACTAGTAGCGATTTAAAGGCAATGTTGACGGACGGACGGCGGACGCTGCACCATGACATAAATTAAGCTCACTGGCGCTTCGGGCCAGGTGACGTATAAAAACAACACATTATACACTTAAAAGGAATTCACACAATCAGCACAAGAACAGACATTATTAAAGGGAACGCAGAATCAAACCAAAAAAATAGAATCGGACAATCCTGGAAATCCCGATTTGGAGAGATTTAATAAAGGGGTGAATGTTTTGGAGGCTGCTGATTGGGTAGTCAGGGTGGATCAGTTTCAAATGTTTAATTTGTGGGTTGGGCAATACAGAAATTCTAAAATTCTGTCAAGTCTGTTTCTGACAAGGGGAGTTAAAAAAGATTGGAATTTTATGAAAATTTTGGTCATTTTTGGTGTGGAAAATCCTTTGGTTCTGCGTTCTCTTAAAGGCATTCCTACAGTAATAATCCGGAGATACCCGATATAGTTCTAAGTATTCAGAATTATTTCTGATGGTCATTTTTACAACCAATTGAATAGAAATGCTGCAATCTCTACCGCGGAATCCAAATTCAGAGTTGATAAGTTTACAGCTACCAAATATGATGGGATGTTCCGAAATTAATGTTACTTGCGCAGTATCTCGTGGAAATCGTGCTAAATGGGCTTAAAACTACCTCGTGACGATAGCGTGATATCTGAAGCGTGGTATAGGTAAATATCTCGCTCACAATTACACTGACCTTGGTGCTGTGTACATTGTTTTGTAGCGCACTCGTTACACTCTATACAAATATGGTTGGCAAGAGAGTTGAAAAGGTAATTGAAATTAGGGCCTATATCAAAGGTAGGTCTCTACTTGGCTTAAAGCCGGTGGATATTCATCGTTAGGTGTGCGATATATATGGGAAGGGTCAAATGTCATATATGACTACCATTTACCAGTACCAGTATCTTATGAGTATACCATTTCAAGAGTACGAAAACTGTTTCCAAAAGTGGATCGATCAGTTGAAACGATGCATAAGTGCAGAGGGGGAGTACTTCGAGGGACAGGGTAAAGTAAAATGATCAGAATTACTTCTATCAAAGAGAAATCACCAAAGTAACAATAATTTTGGAACACCCCTCGTATACTGACGAACATTGATAGCTGCATAGCGTTGCGTCAATGTGGGATTGGTGTATACATCTACATTAATTGACAATTGCGTAGGCGGGGCTTAGGTTAGGCTATCAGTAGTAAGGTAATCTTATCCCTTGTAATCATTTCATAAAACATCCGGGGCTACAGACGGTGACGTTTGACCTACTTCATCGCATGATAATACGCGCGTTTATAATGTCACTGTATGCATTTATGCGATACATTTTAAACTATTTAAAAAACGATGTCTAAAATAAATACGTATCCCTGATATGCCGGTATTCAAATGATCAAGACTACATGCAAAACCGAGCCGTAGAATGTGAAAAAGAGAAGTCGAAAAAGATAAAGCTTCAAAATGTATACCTACAGAGTAATGTTTACTATTTTCACACCTGTGTATACATATTAGTAGTAAATACCTTGTAAATCAAAGTGTTTTAAGTTATTTATAAACATGTTGGACTAAATCAGAAATGACCTGTACTTCTGACTTTGCCGCTACTGTAAGGTCCCTCTATAATGGTGTGAATCTTTTTGATAAGACAGACAATCGATTACACCTTGACAAAAATTATTCCGATACAACCACGGCCTATGAAGACATACATACCAGTATTTTATTAGTGGATGTATCTTACATTTGGATGGTCGAAGTTTGTTAACGCTGTTTCTGATACTGTACTAAAGGGACTAGAACGAATATACGTACCCGGCCTACTATACATTTCGGCCGGGTACGAATTGGTCCCTATGTGTCGTAGTAGAGCACTGCCTCCGAAAATCACTCGGGCATAGTTTTTTCATACTTCTTTGTAGGTTTCCGATTATTTTATGCGTATACATGTATTTACATATTATTTTTGTCCAAAACAAACATAATTACAATTCTTGATATCTACCGTACAGCTCACAAACGTCAAATTCACAATTTGTGGACTTGCCGTATACATTCCCTTCAGAAAGACCTTCATATGTAATATGTAAAAAAAAAATAATGCCTCGATGAGAATTTGATATTTTATGTGGTTCAGTTTTATTGCCTAGTAGGTAAGCGATATCAAACAAGTACGATAAAATGCAAACAGATGTTTTATAATGGTTTGCATAAACATTAATTTGCTCCATTAGCAGTAATGGACACTAATTGTAGCTCTAAAGACGACACCATTTTCTGTCTAAAAGTCTTTTGAGCTACAATATTGCAGCTATAAAGGGACTTTATTAAATTTCAAATGTAGGTTTTCTTAGGGCCTTAATTGTACTTTTTTGATTATTCAGCTTTTTTGTTTGCATGATCGGAAAAGGCAACTAAATTTAGGATCTTATCTTTTCTCTTCTTCCTAACTGACTTTATCTTTCCTAATGCCTCCCTTGGCACCGCCTCACTTTTGGCCTTGAGTTGAGCGTTCGCCCCTGTGAGGAAGGCTCTGGGTTCTGTCCCTGGCCGAGACACACCAAAGTCTATAAAAGTGGTAGTTTCTGCTCCTGCTTAGCGTTCAGCATACAGGGAGTGGGACGACTGGTTCGCCCGTTGTCAGTATAATGTGACCGGGTGGGGTGTGTTGCTTGGTGTCTTCGGCGGCATGCTTCAGTGATATAGCACTATAAAAAGGGCAACAGTTCCACTATACAAGAAGAACCAGCAACAGGAACATACGGTCAGTCCGAAGCAGTCTCACATCCCCTCGCACAACATAACGCAACACAACCGCATACATGGGAGGCCGTCCTTACATGACCATAGCTGTTAATAGGACGTTTTATAATCAAACAAACAAACAAAATTGTTGTTACATTCATTTTTCCATGTTACAACGGCCCTGCAGGTAGGGCGTTAGAATTGTACCTGCTGCTCCTAATTGCATGATCGTAAGAAGGCGACTAAAATTAGGATCTTATCTTTTCTTTCTTCTTAAATAACTTTATTTTTCCTAACGTCTCCCTTGACACAACCTCACTTTTGGTCTTTAGATGAGCGCTGCGCCCTGTGAGGAAGGCTCTGGTTCTGTCTCCTGGCCGAGACACACCCAAAGTCTATAAAAGTGGTAGTTTCTGCTCCTGCTTAGCGCTCAGCAAACGGGAGTGGGACGACTGGTTTGCCTGTTGTCAGTATAATATGTGACCGGGTGCGGTGTGTTGCCTGGTGTCTTCGGCGGCATGCTTCAGTGATATAGCACTAAAAAAGGGCAACGGTTCCACTATAACAAGAAGACACAATACGAATATACCGCAGTCTCCCAAAACACGCACCTCGCACAACATACATGCAACACACCGCTTACATGACCATAGCTGTTAATAGGACGTTAATTAATCAAACAAACAAACATGTTTACAAAAAACAGTAAGAACAAGGACATAGTCATTCAGATCCCCCGCCAATGGAGATATCAAAGCTGAAGTAAGTTTGATTGTGGAGACTTATGTGTATGAAAAAAACAGGAAAGAAGGATTTGTTTGTTTGTTTGTTTGTTTGATTAATTAACGTCCTATTAACAGCCATGGTCATGTAAGGACGGCCTCCCATGTATGCGGTGTGCTGCGTGTATGTTGTGCGAGGTGCGTGTTTCGGGGGACTGCGGTATATTCATGTTGTGTCTCCTTGTATAGTGGAACTGTTGCCCTTTTTATAGTGCTATATCACTGGAGCATGCCGCCGAAGACACCAAGCAACACACCCCACCCGGTCACATTATACTGACAACGGGCGAACCAGTCGTCCCACTCCCTTTTTGCTGAGCGCTAAGCAGGAGCAGAAACTACCATTTTTATAGACTTTGGTGTGTCTCGGCCAGGGGACAGAACCCAGAGCCTTCCTCACAGGGGCGAACGCTCAACTCAAGGCCAAAAGTGAGGCGGTGCCAAGGGAGGCATTAGGAAGGATAAAATCAGTTAAGGAAGAATAGAAAAGATAAGATCCTAAATTTAGTCGCCTTATACGATCATGCAATAGGGCCAGCAGGTACAATTCTAACGCCCTACCTGCAGGGCAGAGGAAAGAAGGAAGTTGAGCTAAAGAAAGATGGTGTATAATTCAAGTAGAGCGGGGCTGCAATTGTTGAATCAGGTATACAGCCTTAACATTTATATTAGACTATATACACAAAGATGGGTAGAGTTTGCAAAGTAACATTTACCATTTACCATGATATTTTCAGCAATGTTTCCATGGTAACGGAAAAAAGTGCAAAAAATGAAAACCTAAAAATAGCAAAAGGTACTACTTGACCATAAAAAGAATGTGTGTATGAAGTTTCGTGGAAATATCTCTGCTGGTTTTAGAGTTATGCTCCGGAAATGAACCTGCTACAAAAATATGATATTTTCAGCAATGTTTCTATGGTTACAGAAAAAAAGCACAAAAAGTGAAAACCTAAAAATAGCAAAAGGCACTACTAGATCATAAGAACAATATGTCTATGAAGTTTCATGGAAATATCTCTGCTGGTTTTAGAGTTGTGCTGCGGAAATGAACCTGGTACAAAAATATGATATTTTCAGCAATGTTTCCATGGTTACAGAAAAAAAGTACAAAAAGTGAAAACCTTAAAATAGCAGAAGGCACTACTAGACCATAAGACTAATGTGCCTATGGAGTTCCGTGCATATATCTCAACCGGTTTTCCAGTTATGCTGCGGAAATGAACCTGGTACAAAAATATGATATTTTCAGCAATGTTTCCATGATTACGGAAAATAGTGCAAAAAATGAAAACCTAAAAATAGCAAAAAGCACTACCACTACTACACCACAATAACAATGTGTCTATGAAGTTTCGTGGAAATATCTCTGCTGGTTTTAGAGTTATGCTCCGGAAACGATTCTTACACAAAAATCTGCCATTTTCAGCAATGTTTCCATGGTTACAGAAAAAAGTACAAAAAGTGAAAAACCTTAAAATAGCAAAAGGCACTACTAGCCCATAAGACCAATGCGTGTATGAAGTTTCGTGGAAATATATCTACTGGTTTTAGAGTTATGCTCCGGAAACCATTCGTACGGACGGACGGACAGACGGACGGAACCCATTTGTATATCCCCCGCCAACTTTGTTGGGTGGGGGATGAAAACAAATGGCATACATGTGCTGGAAGTTCAGGAAGTTATCAATTATAAATACATACATAAACTATGTAAATTTAATTTGTATCTTTCTTCCGCTAATCTCCAAAAAAATTGGCCACAAAAATCCACTTTTGCTTTATTTTGTTTTTTTTCTCTGTGAATATGAAATTAAATCAAAATTTTCAATTTCTTTGTAAAATAAAGTATAAGCTTTCCATCTCCATTAGAAGGAGTTTTTGATTTTAATTTACAATAGTATATATAATATTTCAGCAATAATATCAAAAAATCAATTCAGAGCTAAAACATTGTCTACAATTCCAAAAGCCATTATCATTGGGTCTCTGCCCAGCTCAATTTCATAGTTTGATTTTAATAAATTCAAAAAGGATGTCCAAAGAGATTGAACATGGCAACATTCCCAAAAGAGGTTCATGCGTGTTTCTCGACCATCTTTGCAAAAAGAACATCTTTCTGTTTCACTAATTTTACATTGCATTAATTTGCAATTGGTATATATTATTTTATGGAGAAATTTAAATTGAAAGTTTTGAAGTTTTATATCATCTGTAACATTATAAGGTATGATACAAATCTTATTCCAAACCTCTCTTGGGATGTTGACATGCAAAATATCCTGCCATGAATTTTGACTTTTAAGTGGATATTCAATAATAGGTTTTAGCATAAGATGGTAAAAGTATTTTGTAATCTTATCATATTTCTTAAGATATTGAATAAATTTGTTTTGATTCAAATTGATTAAGTCATTTTCCTGTTGAAGCAATATACTCTTCCATTGCCTTGGAATTGAATTCATTACACTATAAAATTCAAGAAAATTAATTGTCAGGTTACATTTAACACAAAACCTTTCATAAGTTACAAGTACATTGTTTTCTATCAAATCATTAATAAAAAATATGTGTTTTCTATCAAATCATTAAAAAAAAATTTTCACACCAATGTTTGTAAATAAAAGTTTTGTTATCAATCTTAATGAAATTATTTAACCATAATTGTTGTGAGGCAACTAAAACTGGGGTTGTGGGGAGTTCCTCTCCACTTAGCTCAGCCCATATCTTAAAAATTTCTTTCCAAAAAGTATTTAAAGATATACTTATTTCCAAAATCCCTTCTTTTCTTAGCCTTAAGACCTTGTCCCCTCCATATGCGTCAATATCATCTAAAAGAAGTGCCTTCCATTGTGAACAATTTGATGGGTCTATTAGTTTTTTATCCAACACATTTTCAAAGCATGACAAAAAGTTAAAATATGCGGAACTCGTAGTCCACCTTCTTCATAATCCCCATACATTACTTTTCGTTTTACTTTATCTATTTTATCGTTCCAAATACATTAAAAAACACTTCTGGAGTTTTTGCACAATTTGAGGAGGCGGATCAGGTAAAACTGTCATTGATTGGATAAAAATGGGTAGAGCTAGATTTTTTGTTACAGTTACTTTACCAATGTGTGTAAGATTTCTAAAGGACCAGTCATTTAGAAGTCAGGGGCCGCGGTGGCCGAGTGGTTAAGATGTATCGACATATAACCACATGCCCTCCACCTCTGGGTCGCGAGTTCGAATCCTATGTGGGGCAGTTGTCAGGTACTGACCGCTGGTCGGTGGTTTTTCTCCAGGTACTCCTGCTTTCCTCCACCAACAAACCTGACACGTCCTTAAATGACCCTGGCTGTTAATAGGACGTTAAGCTAATCAAACCAAACCAAATTTAGAAGCCTTTTAACAAAAATTAATTTTTGAACAAAATTATCATTAAGTATATTTTCTGATTGGAGATTGTATGAAATGCCAAGTAATTATCCCCCGCCCAACGAAGTTGGCGGGGGATATACAAATGGGTTCCGTCCGTCCGTCCTTCCGTACGAATGGTTTCCGGAGCATAAGTCTAAAACCAGAAGAGATATTTCCACGAAACTTCATAGACACATTGTTCTTATGATCTAGTAGTGCCTTTTGCTATTTTAAGGTTTTCACTTTTTTGTACTTTTTTCTGTAACCGTGGAAACATTGCTGAAAATGGCAGATTTTTGTGTTTGGAAAGGACTGATGTAGGATCACCAAACTTGTTGGTATTAAACATATTAAAAAGACAGTTTTTCTTTTAGGTCACCTAATACAATATTTACGAGTTGTGGCCCTTGGTCTGATCTTTGACATGCATTAATGTAGGATTGCCAAACTTGATAAAATTATTTATCTAATTGACAGTGTTTCATGTTTATGTTGTTTATGATTCCTTTCTAATTGTTATTCAGTTTTTGTCCCATGTTTGACATGCAAATACATTGTCATTTTAACTAGTCTATTGTAATCAAACATGGTTTGAAGAAATTAACATCCTTGTAATAATCTTCTACGAGTCTCAGTGCATGCAATTTTATGAAACCAATTATTAGTATGAACTGAAGATATCTATAAAACCCTATTACAATTATAAGGTACAAATAAATGGTGCCACATGTGGGGCCCTTTATGACACTGTCATTGTACTAGTTATAAACAGGTTAATAGTTTTTCACCTATATGCTTCACATTCATAAAACTATTCACCTTGCTGTATCTGCCCTTACCAGAAAAGAAAGAAAAACATTTGGATTATATTCGTGGCAGTGTTATTTGGTGGATGAAAGAAAATACGAATTTAAAACTGCGGTCAAATTTGAATGATATATGTATTTTAAGACATTAGACAACACAGACCTTGAATTTAATACTGCGTGGAGTAAAATATTTAAAAAAAAAAACGGGAAAATTATCGCCAACAAATGTCAAGGCTGTATACCTGATTCAACAATTGCAGCCCCGCTCTACTTGAATTATACTCCATCTTTCTTTAGCTCAACTTCCTTTTTCCTGTTTTTTTTTCATACACATAAGTCTCCACAATCAAACTTAATTCAGCTTTGATTTCTCAATTGGCGGGGGATCTGAATGACTGTCCTTGTTTAAATTTCCCTTGATGATTCTAGCTTAAGGTCTTTCATGGGTAACGAAATCGTAACCAATCGGGTATTTCCGTTGCGCTTCGGATTTAGGGGAATCCCTGTTTGAGTTATCGTTCTTTGTGAAAATCAATTAGTAAATCAAAATCGCGTACCAGCGTGACCGCCGAGGCCGCTTTGCGGAACAGGAACAGGAAGAAGGGGGATGACAATTATCGAACATAACAATGAAGTGGGCACGTTTGTGTCGGGGACGCGTGTAATTCTTAAACATGTCCTTTGTTCGTCGAAAAAGTACATAAAACCAACGTAAGTAGTACAAGTTGGCGCGAGGGTCGTCGAGTTATAGAGTTCCCCGTCCTTATTGAAAACCTACAATCATGCAAACACTGCAGACTAGGTCCGATACCACTGACTTCGCAGAATGTTTTAGGGGAAATGAAAAAAGGACTAGGTGGTTATCTGTATGTGAAATGTCAGAACGCTGATTGTGGTGAGGTGAACAACATCCTATACGGAAAAACTTATCACCAGAATGAGAAAAGAACTGGAATGCCTTGCTTGACCATCAATACTAAACTGGGCACAGGTATGTGTTTATGTGAATACTGATGTAATCGGTAATTTAATCGTTTCATTAGCAAAATGAACTGATGAATTGGTCAAGTGTGTCGAGCTTAGATCAGAATATAATTAAGATTAGTGTATCCTTATTATTTGATTTATTTATATAAAAGATTCAAACATCACTCCTTTATCATTTATGCAAAGCACTTTGTTGTCTTAATGTTTAGTTTCCATATTCTCATTATTATATATAGGCCTACAATGATATAAATTGTATCTTATTACAGCAATGATAGACAGCATGAATGGCCCAGGGAGAGTCAACAATTTCCTGTCCACTCTTAATATACCTACTTTAAATGACAAGACTGAAGGAAATAGAAAGAAGGGCTGGTGATGTTATAGAGACTGTGTCTAAGGAAATCACAAGAAAGGCTGCTTCTGATGCCTATAAAATGGAGATGGCGTAAGTATTACCATTATAATGCCATTTGGCAGCATGTTATACCTGTTTTTACAATATCCTTGGGTTCAAAGTCATGGAAGTTAATTCCTACCAATTCCGCCAATAAAAAAAAGAGAAAAAATCATCATAATCAAAGGTAATTAAATAAATCATGAAAAATGCTATTAGCGGCGAGTGGCATTGAATCAATATCCCTTCATATTTTATATTTTCAGTGATATATCTGCTAAAGAGTCCGACAACGCAACAAAACTTATGGGTGATATTTATGACGATGACCTCGGAGTTGCCATTTTGCATATATAGTAACACCTACAAAGAAAATAGAGCTACTAAGAGCACAATATATTTTGATGGTTTAATTAATCAATGATTTATTTTGGGGCACTGCAATTTTAAAATGGCTGTCAGTTTATGCCCGAAAAGAAAATGCCATTACAGAGGAGAAACTTCAAATCCTGTTGCTTGGTTAAAAGTTATGATATGACAAAGGGAATTCAGACATTTAAGTGATCAAGATACATTTATGATGACATTTATGATAACCTTCATACATAAAATTTAGCTTTTTTTGAACATGTTCACTGTGGGCTATAAATGTTGACAAAACAAACTTTTTAATTGCAGAGAGCTACTGTTGAAGAAGCAGGAACAGGAGTCTGATGGAGAATCTGAGGTACTTCGGCCAGTAAATGAAGGCATTCTGTCTGTTGAGATCTCTTCTACTGAAATAGGAACCCCACCATGTGCACACGGCTTGCCTCTAGATGACCAGTCTATGTAAGTTGTAATGTTAATATTATTACTTTTGCTGTAAGGGTCCATGGTACTGAAATAGTCTTATGGTGATTAAATCATAGTGTTTTTCCATACAAATGAGTAGAGACATTGAATTTGGTTCATGCATATGTCTTGTAGTCACAAAAACTTCAGCATTGGTCATGTCTTTGTAATATTAATATTTTGATACATGATTCACAATCGGTCTATGTAATTTTGGTGATATTACTTTTCAAATGATGTTATGCCATTTACAATCTATAACATTATTAATAAACTTTATTTATTTTACATCGATTGAGAAACAAGTTATACAATTTATGTAAATCACTCTCGATGGCCCAGATGTAAGCGCGCGAGGGGTCTTTGTGCAGGAGGAAACCGGAGTGCCCGGAGAAAACCCATGTGATTGGGCAGGTGACCCCCAAACCTTTTCACATCCGAGTCTAGGTGAAAGGCGAGCGGCTTAATCACTACACCACCCGATCACTCTAATCTATGGCAATATTTAGTGAAAAATATTTTTATTTCAGCCATGATTGTACTGCTACTCCATCTGAAACTTTGCCAGTTCCCACACAGATTGACCCATTGCCTGTTGCCACACCAACTAATCAGTCATTAAATCATGTTGCTCGTATCAATCAAAAGCGTAAGTCAAACATTAGTAGTCAGAGAGATACCAGCAGAAAAAGAGTGAAGTTGGATTCAAAGTTTGATTGCAAAACAAGGAAAGGCATGTCATGTGCGGTGGATACAGCATGGCACAAACGGGGATTTGACAGCCTTACTGGTAATTATATATTAGTACAGTGTGACTACATTGTCAACAGTAAACACTTACTATATAGAAAATAATTCTGTGTAACTGAATACAGATACAAAAATACTGGTATTCATAAAAATCTCCTAAAATATATGATTGTATCAGGAATATTTTATTTTTGAAAAATTACAGTGAAACCTGTCAATTTTGACACTATTGGGGAGTGACCCTTTAGATCAGTTAAGACAGGGTGTAGGAATAGTCAGTTATTGTTGTTACCCGGTAACTACATTTGGTATAAGGGTATACACCACAGTGTTGGATTTGACAGATTTTACTGTTAGTATAGTTTAGAACAACTTAGCTCTGAATAAGACCATGTCATTCTACTTTTCAGCACACTTTTTTCATGAGTAAAACAAAATATGGGAAAAAAGTGGTGAAGACAGTGGTTAGTCACAGGACATGTGGGGTATGTAATTGGTGGAGACGAAAAAGACCAGGGATGCCAGTCACGAAACACAGATGTGTAAACAATCATAGAGGAAGTGCTAGGAGTATGGAGTGTGTAAGCGGAGTTCAGGGTGTTAAGGAACTTATTCAAGAAGGAACCCCGGTTGATGTCCTTGAAGATGATGGAGACAACACACTAATGTCTCGTCTTCGTACAGACTTAAATATTAATGTTAAGAAGCGTTACGACAAAAATCACATTGGAAAAAGTGTGTATGCAATGCAGAAACAGGCGAAAAAGCTTAGCAAAAGTGTGATTGTTCACATACAAAAATGTTTGAAATACGCATTTGTTAAAAATCAAGGCAACAAAGAGGAGTTGAAAGAGAACATTCAGGCGCTATTTCCACACCAGTTTGGAGACCATACATTGTGCAAGGCACGTTTTTGTGGATACAAGAGGCAGCCCACTGAAAAATACCAGCACCGCAGTCTGCCATATAAAAACCCTTTGAAATATCCTCAGTTACGACAAGATTTAGAGAAACTTTTTGAACCAGTTATTTCAAATGCTGAGCAGTATGCAGATTTAGGTTCCTCACAGCAGTGTGAACATGCTAATAGAGAGGTTACTCTTAGGGCTCTCAAATCATTACATTACGGAGATTCTGAGTCACTTGACTATCGAGTCCATGCCACAGCAGCATTTATTAATGAAGGGCGCAGCTACATTTCTCAGGTCATTTGATAATCCTTTCTAACTAATGTGAGCACTATTTCTTGATAACATTAATCTATGAAAAAATGATGCCTTCATGGGTCGATGGTTTATCTCTGGAAACTTAGGCTTGTGAAACAAAATAAATCTAGCCAAGTCAACAAATAGTGCTCAAATAATGTTAATAATATTAAATTGTTCTTGACATTGGAATGCAGGGTTTGCGTTGATTGTGTAATTGTTTCAAAAATGGTATGTAATTTAAAAGTAATGAGGTCCTCATAATAATTGTAATGATCTTGAAAAAGGACATGGTGATGATACAAAAGCCTTACATGACCATAGCTGTTAATAGGACGTTAATTAATCAAACAAACAAACAAAAGCAAACCTTGTTGCAGTCATATATGTTTTATGTCATAATACTGTTCAATTCAGCATTTGAATGTTTTTCTTTAATTTTCTGTTTTGTTGGTTTTGTTGTTTTTTTTCGTTTTTTTTTCCACTAATTTGTTGTTTTTTTACTGTTTCAGTTTAAGAATTTAAAATAAAAATCTGTGAATTCAGAAGAACGAGTTTTTTTTTTAATTTAGCCATTTTGACCCCTTTTAGCCTCGCCCCTCTGGTCCCTGGGGATCATTTAGGACCAATATTGATAGGGTATTAAAATGCTATCTCAGGCTAATAATTTCTAACCCAGTTTGACTTATTTCCTATGAAACTAAGCAAATAATGTTCATAATTGTGTTTTCCTATATAAACTATAGTAAACTTGACCCCCTATTCAGGGGAAAACATGAGATCCCAGGGCCATGAAATTCACATTTCTTGTGAAGAGTCTTAAAACCTTTCAATCTATGAAGAGTATCCTGTTACTTCAAATCTGTGAATTCAAAAGAAGATTTTTGAAGTTTTAGCTAAATTGACCTCTTATGGCCCCGCCACATATATTCACAATTTTTGTAAAGGACCTTAGGACCTTTCCATCTAAGAAGAGTATTTGATTCTATTAGTTTTAGAATTTCAGAAGATTTTTGAAGTTCTAGCCTATTTGACCCTTTTGGCCACGTCCCTAAGGCCCCTGGGGGTCAGTCATGGAAAAGTTGTTAAAGATGCTCCACCGCTGACAATTGGCATTTTTCACTATTAAAAACAGGAGCAGACGATTTCATATTTTTCTTCAGTTACAAAATTTACTTACTTTACACCATTACCACCATTGAAAAGTTTGAGCTTCTAATTTTACTTCAAGTTGAAAAATATAAAAAAAAAAAAATTTATTGCATCCCGAAAAAAATAAGTGGCACTATATCCTATATGGAATGAAGTACTGATTGCGCATGCACCAAAGGCAAAATAAATTATCTTATATTATTTTTTGTGTTAGTTAGACATATATAAAAGATTAAACACCAATTATTGTTCTAATGATGAATGCCATTTTTACTCTGTCGGCGGTCGAGCATCTTTAATAGGATTCAATGGCCCTTTCATCGGGATAATTCGGACAACATTTGACTAATTTCCTATTACAAATGACCAAATGATGCTCAAAAATGTGTTTTCCCTATATAAACCATAGTACACTTTACCCCCTCCCAAGGAGAAAACCCGAGACTCCAGCGTCATATAATTCACAATTTTCGTAGAGGGCCTCGATATTTTTCTATCCATGAAGCGTATTCGATTCTTCCACATTTGTGAGTGGAGAAGATAATTTTAGGTCATCTGACCCAACAATCTTATCAAAATACAGATTCTATTATCACTACGTTTGATATGAACGGAGTGGTTATAAGGATCTGTATTTCAATCAGATTGCTGACCCAAAGGGTCCTTGATCTTCTTTCAAGCCCACATGGGGTCAAATAGGCTGAAATCTTGGAACGACTTTTTCTCAATAACCATAAGGCACGGACTACACATAGTTAACCTATAGCATGATAGGATGAAGAGCTACCAAAGTTGCGAAAATGAATGACATCGACTATGTACTTTCAAGGTCACTACTCATAGTTAACCTATAGCATGATAGGATGAAGAGCTACCAAAGTTGCAAAAATGAATGACATCGACTATATACTTTCAAGGTTACAAGGATCGAATAGGCTAAAACCTTTGAACCAATTCTTCTTACCAACCTAAAGGCCCAATGTACTGATATTTTGTCTGTAGCATGCTGGGATGAATGGCTTCTAAAGTTATAAAAATGAATGACCTTGACTTACTTCCAAATTAGGTCAAATTAGTTAATATCTTTTCGGCCATGAGCTAGGAGAGTCCCACATGCACCCCCCCAAACCTGATCACAAATCAAAATGTTAAAATTGCATAAGTTGGGATGAACTTCCGGTTATGACGTCATCAAGATAGTCGCCATCTCGAATTTCACTAAAAAATGAAAATAGTCATAACATTGACATTTTTCAAAAATGTTGATTTTTAAGCAAATTTATCATATTTGGCTTGACGCAGAAAAAAATTGTTTCCCAACAGCAAACTATTACTTCTGATCAGTTTTTTTACCACTTATCAATCAGATTAAACATCATTAACAACAAAAACAAATGTTAACATTGTATAAGTTCTAGTTATGACGTCATCATAATGGCTGCCATCTCGAATTTCACTAAAAGTATAGTCATTACATTGACATTTTTCAACCGAAGTAGACAAATGAGGTATCAAAATGACCACAATAGAACAACAAATACATATCAGGACCAAATAATCCAACATATGTAGTGAACTGTACACAGGAAATGAAAAAAATAAGATTTTAAGCTCAAAAATAGTAAAATTTCAGCAAATTTTTCATATTTGGCTTGACGCAGCAAAAAAATGTTTCCCAACAACAAATTATTATTTGTAATCAGTTGTTTGATCTCTTGTCATTGAGAAATTAATAACAAAAATATATAGAAATGCAAAAGAGAACTATTGTTTACTAAACATCATCGGATGCGTATACAGGCTTAGGGCATATGATTGTTATTTTTTCCAAACCGCCGACTTTACAGTTTTCTGGTGTTTTAGAATTTTCTGAATATAACATTGGCTATTGACGATTTAGATCTTAACAAAGTTGGCTGAATATCTAAGTGGGACTTCAAAATAATCCATGTTCGAAATTTGGTAGACTAGTAGCGTCTCAAACTGAATTATTGCAGCCAAACGCCAACTAATAGCTATATGGTATCAAATTAAAAATGAGGTAAGCCTGTCATTCCGAAAAAAACATGACACTTTCCGAAACGTTTTGTCTCTTTTAGAATGAGCACATCATTGTTATTTCTTGTGTATAACGTAAGGAAATGTCAGCTGGTTACTACAGTGTCACATATTTCTATTACTATTTCTTTGTCTTCGATGGCTAATGAGCTGATGTGACATTACATTACCGGGTGACTATCGTGGTTCTAACTTGTCAACCGTCCATAGCCAGAGTAAACATAAGAAACATCAGCTTCAGGGATGTAGGAGTTCTTCCTGTTTCCAGCCTTATGATTCACATATCGTATATGATGACCCTGCAGGTAGGGCGTTAGAATTGTACCTGCTGCGCTGCCCTATTGCATGACCGTAAAAGGCAACTTAATTTAGGATCTTATCTTTTCTCTTCTTCTCAACTGACTTTATCTTTCCTAATGCCTTCCTTGGCACTGCCTCACCTTTTTGGTAGTTTTTGCTCCTGCTTAGCGCTCAGCATACATGGAGTGGGACGACTGGTTCGCCCGTTGTCAGTATAATGTGACTGGGTGGGGTGTGTTGCTTGGTGCCTTCGGCGGCATGCTCCAGTGATCTATAAAAAGGGCAACAGTTCCACTATACAAGAAGACACTACATACCACAGTCTCCCAAAACACGCACTTCGCACAACATACACGTAACACACAGCATACATGGGAGGCCGTCCTTACATGACCATAGCTGTTAATGGGACGTTAATTAATCAAACAAACTATACACACAAGATCGATCTGAATCAAGACAACCCAAATTAAACTCACGATTGACCCTGAGCCATCGCCTTCTTGGAAATAAATGAACCAGGGGTTCGGTATGACAAGCCGATTGATACAGTCGACACAGGGCCAATATTACCTCTCGTCTAACCGAAGTCTGAAGCCAAAGAAGTGTGTAGCAGTAAAAATAGGAAGAAGAAAGAGCAAAACCTATTCAACCACTTGGACATCTTCATCCGGATACGAGATGCAACCCACGGCAAACAGGTTGACTGTTAGAGCAATTAGAGCTACTGTGAAGAAGCCAGAGCCTACCTCACAGGGGCGAACGCTCAACTGAAGGACGAAAGTGAAGCTGTGTCAAGGGAGGCGCTAGGAAGAACAAAGTTTGTTAGGGAGATTAGAAAATCACCTTTTACGATCATGCAATAGGGACGGCAGCTACAATTTGTTTAGTTATTGACTACAATAGCGAAAGTACTTTCATCACATTACTGGCCCGTCCAGTCATGTCATAACGGCCATGCCATAAATATCGTAGGAAACATGTGTAATAACTATTAAAGATGTATTCTCTAAATATCAATCTATCATCTTCGTTGAAGATCATTTATAATTACTTCTACTATATATGTATTATGAATTACTATGTACAGAACTTCATTTACTGTATGAATAAAGAATGAATAAGTCAATGAAAAATGAGAGGAAGGGAAAAAATTGTATGTACTGCTTCGTCCGTTGTCAGTATAAGGTGACACATCACGAATATACCGCAATCCTTCAACGCACGTCACCCACGCTACACACCAAGTAAATGGGAAACCGTTCTTACAGATTGGCTATCAATATGACGTTAATTCACTAAAAACAAAGAACACGTCTTACCCAAGAATAGCAATACGCTACAGCTAAAGGTAAAATGACGTATTATGGAGATGCAATGTCCAACCTAGAATGTTATAGCCCATCTCATTCGTCGTATAAATCGGTAAATGAAAGATAATTTAAATACATACTAATTAGAACTTGATATGTATTCGGAAACATTATATTTGATATTTTTGTTTTTTAGATTTCGGTGGGAAAGGACAAGTATGCGCCAAACGGCTTTAACAAGAGATCCCAGAGGGATTTTGGCGCCGACCAAAGATTGATATTTATCTGGCAATTGACAGATGAATCTTTTCTCTGCTTTTCAAACTTACTATCGGCCGATGATCGGCAACGCTCTATTTTGATTGGTTAACAATCGGTAGGGACCGTGAATTCTCCTTTTTCTATTTTAAGCCGGGTTATAACCAGTCCGAACGGTCTAGACCAATCAGAAAACTTTTAGCATTCTATCTATATTGTATTCACGTCAATTAGATATACGTTGAGTGTAACGCATTTGATCGTTTAATTTAATTTGGTATATTCGTGTTGTGTCTTCTGTAGAATGGAACTGTTGCCCTTGTATACTGCTATATCACTGTAGTATGTCGCCGAATACAATAAGCAACACATCCCATCCGGTCACATTAAACGCACTTGATCGTCTACTGGCTATGTAAAAAAGCCAAATTTAATACAAACTCTGCCCCCCTTCCCCAAGGACCTTTCTGGTCAAATTTGGTTACATTCCATGCACATCTCTAGGACTAGTAGCGATTTAAAGGATTTACATCTATTTCCCCTATTTGGCCCTGCCCTTCATGCCCGGGGGTCAGGGCCAACATTTATACAAACTCTGTTCCCATTCCCCAAAGGATATTTCTGGCCAAATTTGGTTACATTCCATGCATATCTCTAGGACAAGCAATAATTTAAAGTATTTACCTCTATTTCCCCTAGTTGGCTCTATCACAAGTAGCGATGTAAAGGATCTACCTCTATTTCCCCTTTGGGGGCAAAGCCAAAATGTATAAAAAATATGTTTCCCTTCCCCACAGGATGTTTCTGGCCAAATTTCATTACATTCCATGCAGAAGTATATGATTAATAGTGATTTAAAGGATTAACCCTCGCCCCTCCTGCCCCAGGGGGTCAAAGCCAAAATTTATACAAACTCTGTTCCCCTTCCCCAAAGGATGTTTAATTTCTGGCCAAATTTGGTTACCAGCCATGCATAACTCTATGATGAGTAGCAATTTAAATGATTTACCACTATTGGGCCTTGCCCCTCCTACCCTGGAAGGTCAAAGCCAAAAATTATACAAACTCTGTTCCCCTTCCCCCAAGGACGTTTCTGGCCTAATGTGGTTACATTCCATGCAGAACTCTATGACAAGTAGCGATTTAAAGAATTTAACTCTATTTCCCCTATTGGGCCCCGCCCCTCCTGCCCCGGGGGGTCAGATCCAAAATTTAGACAAATTCTGTTGCCTTTTCCCCAAAGACGTTTCTGGCCAAATTTGGTTATTTTCCAAGTAGAACACTATGACTAGTAGCGATTTAAAGGAAATGTTGACGGTTGGACAGACGACGTATAATATTTTCATGTTTGATATTTTATGATGGATGTGGGTCGTTCTTGTCCCATGGCTCGTGATGTTCGTGTCGTTGTAGTTGTAGTTGAAGAGTTGAATGATGATGGAGGCATTGATTTTCAGTTGCATAGTTTTTATTTGGTTCCATATATATACTTAGTACAGTGGATAAAGGACCATATAGTCCTATACATCCTGACGGGAATTACAATCATAACTTCTCCGTCTACTAAAATACATGTACAAAATTATTTCCATGCTTCCTAGTGTTGGTATCTTCATAAGTGTCCTGGTGTGAAGTGTGTCATGTCTGTAGTGTATGTTGTGTCCGGAGTGTCTGTGGAGTGTAGAGTGTCTATGGAGTGTAGAGTGTAGTGTAGAGTGTGTTAAAAGAATATCTCGAGTCTCTTATATATTCGATACCAGGAAGCAGTAATGGCGTAAAGGTCATGATTTCCTAAAATTATGTCAGGCAATGATTCAATAACAACTTCCTAGATATGAACTAACTTCCTATATGGGCTTAAATCTTAGACGATGTTCCTGAATCAACTGCCTGAAGACATATTCACATTGGTCAATCAAATTATCAAATTATATATAGCTTACTTTCACGTAAATCTTTAAATTAAATTTCCATTTCAAGGCATCGTTATACTACAGACGGACGCTGCAACATGATATAAGCTCATGGCTCTTCGGGCCAGGTGAGCTATAAAATCAACACATTATACACTTAAAGGAAATTCACACAAACAAACAGCACAAGAACAGACATTAGTTAAGGCATTCCTACAGTAAGATTTCCAGAAATAACCAATATAGTGTTAAGCTATCCATACATACATAAGTAATACGAATTATTTCTGATGCATAAAAAGGTCCTTTTTACAACCTATTGAATAGAAATGCTACAATATCTACCGCGGAATTAAGCTACCAAATATAGCGACGAACATTGATTGCTGCATGATAGTCTCATGGCGCAGTGACTGGTTTGACAGTCAAGCCTTGCGTCAGTGTGGGATGGGTGTATACATTAATTGACAATTGCGTAGGCGAGGCTTATGTTAGGCTATCGGTAGTGTGGTAATATTATCCCTTGTAATCAAGTCATAACAGATCCGAGGCTACAGACGGAGACGTTTGACCTACTTCATCGCATGATAATACGCACGTTTATAATGTCACTGTATGCATTTATGCGATACATTTTAAACTAAGTCATTTAAAAAAACGATGTCTGAAATGAATACGTATTCCTGATATGCCGGTATTCAAATATTTTCTTTTTGACTGTCGACCACGCGATACATATGATCTAGACTACATGCAAAAACCGATCCGTAGAATGTGAAAAAGAGAAGTCGGAAAAGATCAAGCTTCAAAATGTATACCTACAGAGTAATATTCACTATTTTTACACCTGTGTGTACATATTAGTAGTAAATACCTTGCAAATCAACGTGTTTTAAAATAACTATAAACATGTTGGACTAAATTAGAAAAGAACTGCACTTCTGACTTTTCCGCTACTGTGAGGTCCCTCTATAATGGTGTGAATCTTTTCAAAGATTGACAATGGATTACACCATGACGAAAATTATTCCGATACAACCACGGCCTGTAAAGACACACATTCCAGTAGATGTATCTTACATTTGGACAGTCGAAGTTTGTGAACGCTGTTTCTGATAGTGTATTAAAAGGAGTTGTCTCAAATTTCAAATGTAGGTTTTGCTAGGTCCCTAATTATACTTAATTCAATTTGGATCCATATTAAATTTTGATAGATAAAATTTTCCTTAAACATGCTGAAGGATCAGAAACACACAATGGGAAAATCTAGGCGAAATAACTTCTATAATATTACCAAATGGTTCACTACACTTTCCAACATACCTTTCTTTCATATTACCCCTTGAGTAACCTCATTTCATACATTTTAGGCCACCTGAAATGAAGTCTCCTTCTAATCGCCTTTTTTTTTTTTTTTTTTTTTTGCAAAAACCTTTTAAGTCATAAGGCCCCACCCCCAGAGGAGCTGTGTGTGTGTGTGAGGGGGGGGGGGGGGGAAAAAATTACTCAAATTTCAAAAATCTTCATGGCCCTGGGGTTTCAAATTTTCCTCTGGTGGGGGGGGGGGGGAGTCAAATAAACAATAGTTTATAGAGGCTGGAGGCGCCGGGCCAAAAAGAGCCTAAATGGCTAAAAATTAAAAAAATCTCCTTCACAATCTCAGATGGAGTAAAATACAATACCCTACATAGATTGAAAGGTCTCAAGGCCCTCTACAGCAATTGTGAATTTCATAGCCCTGGGATTTCAGATTTTCCCCTGGGGAGGGGGTCAAATTTAATATAGTTTATATAGAAAAACACATTTATGAGCATTATTTGCTAAATTTTCAAAGGAAATCATTCAAACTTTGTTAGAATTATTAGCCTGAAATATCAATTTAACATCATATCCATGTAGATCCTAGCTGACCCCCAGTAGCCAGAGGGGCGGGGCCAAAAGGAGTTGAAATATGTTTTAATCAAATACACTTCATAAATTGAAAGGTCTCAATGCCCTCTACAAACATTGTGTTTTTCATAGCCCAGGGATCTCAGATTTCCCCTAGGGATGGGTCAAATACATTTATTAGCATTATTTGCTAAATTTTCATAGGAGATGAGTCATACTTGGTTAGAATGTTAAGCCTGAGATAGCAGTTTAACTTTGTATCTATATAGGTCCTGGCTTACCCCCCAGAGGCCAGAGGGGCATGTCAAAAAGGAGTGAAAATGGTCAACATTTCAAAATCATGTCAACTTGCAGAATTTCAAGGCCCTGGGGTCTCGGTTTTCCCCTAGGGAGGGGTCAAATTAATTATTGTTTATATTAGGATAATACATTTATGAGTATTATTTGCTCAATTTTCATAAGAAATGTGTTGAACTTCCTTAGAATTATTAGCCTGAGATAGTATTTTAACATCACATCCACATCACATAGGTCCCTGGCTGACTCCCAGGGGCCAAAAGGGGTCAAAAAGTAGCTTAAATTTTTAAAAAAATCGTCTGAATCAAAAGATATGATGAAACCAAAATTAATACTCTTCCTATATTAAAAGGTCTCAAGGCCCTCTACAATATTTTTGTCAAATATAATTTAGTTTATATAGAGAAAAGACATTTTTGAGTGTTATTTGCTCAGTTTTCATAGGAAATGTAATAGATCTAATGGAATCAAATACTCTTAAAGATTACAAGGTCAAATTGATATAATCATTGACTGATTTTAAGAGCCTGATGTGCGTTTATATAGTGTTGTATGTCCTTGTTTCGTTCTTTGTTTGAACTCTTTGACCGTTGAGGCCAATGGGCCCCTTTTTACCTTCTTGTAGTCGAGCCTGGAATGAGCTTCCAGTAGATATAAGAGAAAATTCCTCAATCAAGGCTTTCGAAACCCATATAATCAGACTGAACACAGTGGAACATTCATAATTATTCATTTTATATTTTCAATAATAGATCACACCAATACTTGTCGAAGCAGCCGAACGTCGAGAATTTACTTTTCTAGTTATAATCTAGCATTTTTACAGCAAAATCTTTTCAACTCACTTCTTTGTGCCTTTGGATTTATGATAGAAGGTACTTTCCATTGTTTTTATTTAAAGATGCTCCATCGCCGACCGAGCATACATGATACTAATCATTTGAACAATAATTTGTGTTTATATATATGTCAATTTAACACAAAAAACAATATAACATAACTTATCTTACTTATAGAGCTTGCGCAATCAATACTTCTTTCTATATAGCACAAAATGTTTGTGGGACGCAATTAAATAGTTCTAAAGATATTTTTATATTGAAGTAAAATTAGAAGCTCAAACTTTTAATGGTGTTAATGGTGTAGAGTGAGTAACTTTTGTAACGAAAGAAAATACTAATTCGTCTGATCTTATTTATAGAGAAAAAAAAAACATTTGTTAGAGGCGGAGCATCTTTAAATGTATGTACTATACTGGCAATAGACAACAATATCTCTCATGATTATCCAGAAAATACAACATTGTTGAACATTTAGATGTCCTTTAATTGGTAATCCTTGAATTATCGTTTTGGTACTGTAAAAGTAGTTCTTCTCTTACAATTCAATGATTCATACCTTGGTTAATTTGTGTCTGATCACTGATCACTGATTTATCAATCAATGTTTTTGTCAAATTACTTACTTTATGATTAAAGATGCTCCACCGATGACAAATGGTATATTTTCACTATCAAAAACAGGAGCAGACGATTTAGTGTTTTTCTTCAGTTACAAAAATTACATACTTTACACCGTTATCACCATTGAAAAGGTTACGCTTCTAATTTTACTTCAATTTAATGATACAAAAACTAATTAATTGCATCCCGAAAAAATTCCGTGACATTATATCCTATATCGAATGAAGTACTGATTGCGCATGCACCAACGTCAAAATAAATTATTTCATATTATTTTTGTGTTAATTAGACATATATACAAGATTAAACACCAATTATTGTTCAAATGATTAATATCATTTATGCTCTGTCGGCGGTGGAGCATCTTTAAGACACGTCTGCAGTAGACATAATGGACCAAATTAAAAAAAAGTAACTGTAAAGATATTTGTATATTTATAGTATGGTTCTGTATTTATTGATTTGTATCACGAATAGATATTTATAGAGATATCATACCTTGTTTGTTTGATTATTTTAACGTCCTATTTACAGCCAGGGTCATGTAAGGACGGCCTCCCATGCATGCAGTGTGTACCGTGTGTGAAGTTCAAGTTGCGTGTTTTGGGAGACTGTGGTATATTCGTGTTGTGCCTTCTTGTATAGTGGAACAGTTGCCCTTTTTTATAGTGCTATATCACTGAAACATGCCACCGAAGACATCTAGCAACATACCTCAGCCGGTCACATTATACTGACAACGGGCGAACCATATCATAGCTAAATATAGAGAAAGAAATATCCATTTATGTAGTTTTATTGTTCCCCTATTATTGTTTATAAAAGCCGTACTTTTGTTTAAGAAGAGCTATGGTTTTATTTCTAATCACACCTTCAAATTTATTTGTATGTTTATGTATATAATAATTCACTTGAATAAGAGATTACTTACACTTAACCTATGTTGACAACTGAAAACAGATTCCTTCGGTACGTTTTGAACGGTATCGATAACAAACTGTAACTATCTAAATCCAAAATATTACTACGTTTTGACTATCTATTTTCTTATCGGTCCTAATATATATAAATAATATGCATTACAACTAGAGATATTTAAATTTGAATTTTCCCCTGAAATAGCGGTAGTAACACTTGTTTACTTAAGCATTGATGTTACTATTGTTTAACTTTATAGAAATTTTGTTTGCAAAAATTATTACACGAGAGGAAAGAAAATCAACCGGTCTTCACCAAAACGGCCACGTGTTTATATTTGTACGATAAAATACCCCATATGGTGCCCCATGTATGCATTTCACTATTTACATACGCTATTTTTCTATTAATACGTATTTTGTATAAAACTTTATATAAACTATATGTAACCTTTGACAAACTTTGGATGATCGGGTGGTGTAGTGGTTAAGCCACTCCCATTTCACCTAGCCGGCCGGGGTTCGATCCCCGGCACGGACGTGAAAAGGTTAGGGGTCACCTGCCCGATCACGTGGGTTTTCCCCGGGAACTCCGGTTTCCTCCCACACTAAGATCCCTCGCGCGCTTACATCTGGGCCATCAAGAGTGATTTACATCAGTTGTATAACTTTTTTCGTAATCGATGTAAAATACATAAAGTTTTATAACCTTTGACAGGACACATTTATAATCGGTGAAATCTAATATGTATCATATACTAAAACAATTATAGAACATTGTATTACTCACCGTTTCCTCAAAACTGCCCTTCTCTCGGCCATGCTTGTTTTCTTTACTATCCGGGTATCGAACATATACGTATACAGGAGGTATTTTTAACTATGCAAATCAACTCGTTCTATTTTAAGAATTCTTTACTAATTGATTATTGTGTAATAATCTTCATTGGAATGAAACCAAATAAAGAACCTTTCATAAAGGGATGTTAATGTATATTTTAGCAAAGTTTGGTGAATGCATAATGGGACTTTAATTTTTGAATGGACTTTTTTTTCTAAATCAATACGCAACGTCGACGTCTCTATTGTAACGACATGAATACATCAGACGTTCGCGCAATTCTCGGTTTTTTTTCTTCATATTATATGAAGAATAAGAATCTGCCAATCAGAGAGTTGGATTTAGAATGAAAACAAATAAAAGTTGATTATATACAGATGAACGAATGGACGGCGGATGAAAGGTCATTTGCATTGCTTGATGTCAGATAACGATAGGCTAAAATACCAATGAAACTCACAACACTAAATAAGAACAATGTGTTAAAGTATTAAAGCATATATTTGATTAATGAAATTTCACAAGTATAAAACCTACAGCAACCGAATGTAACATTTGAATATATTCAAACCTTCACAGTAGTTTACAAGTCAACTTTCATGTTTTCCTATCCGATGATGGCATGTGTTCGAAACTTAGATAGATTCCGATAAAGACTTAATCTGAACTGAAAACTAAATCTAGCGGTATAAGGGTAAGGTTATAAAAAGCATGAAGATCCTGATTAATTACCAACATCATTCTTTGAGAAAGTTCAACTGTACGTTTATAGTGCGGAGGATCATTTAGCAGTATAAATAACATTTGCCTGGTCTCCAAATACCTTTATCTTCTATCTGTAGAATCACTTCAAACAATGAGCTTTAAAATGCTTTTAGTTGGTAACATCAATGTCTATAAATATCACCACAATTCAAGTATGTCAACTTTCAACACATCTGCTTTATTTCCACTCCTGCAGATAATTTTCCTTGAACACACCTTGTGCTATACAGATACTGGTTCAGATACCCATGATACTGTTCTGGTCTCATTCATGCTGCCTTCACCTTGCATCATCGTCATACTGTATGTTTTAATGTTATCCTGGTCTTTGATTGTTAAAATCGACTTTCTGATTTGTGAGACGATTCCGCTTGGGTTTTTCATAACGGACATTGTCGTTATCCTTGTAGAGACAAAATCTGATCCTATCTCCATGGAAACTGTTCTGATAAATGTCGTAATTCCATGAACACTCATATGAGATGAAGCTGTTGTGATAATAAACGTGATACTTCTAAGACGGACTGCTAATGTGAAAGTGTTGATAGTTGATATAACCCTCCGTACACTCATTATTTTAAGTTATATTGTGATGAGTTTAGCGTCTATAAATCCGCCACCATATTTGTCAATGTCAACATATTGCAGTTCATACTCGATGTTGTTCTCTGCAGTATGTATTTTTTAAAAATATGGTTGACTAAATATTGACAAGTGTGTTCATGAGAATCAGAACGGTGCGCTCAATGGGTGTAAAGGATACAGTTCTTTCAGCATTTGTGACATCACGGTAATTTCACGGTAAATTGCTCTACGTATTGCACAGACTAAACTTTCATACGGAGAGGGTGCATATGAACAGAAAACCTATTTTTTGTAAATACTGTGATGATAACGAAATCTCGCTTCTCGCCACGTGTTATTTCACCCGTATATGGTATAGCCATGGATATCACGGGACCGGTATATGATAAATACAAAACCTAGTTAATTGTTAATCTTCACTGACACGTATCGTAAAATATCCTGTAGAAGACGAAATAGTTTTAAAAGCTTTTAGTGGAAAAATTGTTACCGGTATCGTTCTAATTGTTGGCCGATGACTTCTATTGTATCGCTCTAATATTTGCCACTGATTTCTATTTTTGCGAAAAGTAAGGAAAGTAATGAACACTAATCAATTTTTTGTGTAGCTTAGTTGCAGATAAGAAGGTCAAGACCATTTGATAACAAAAGAATCCCTCGAGGATATATATATTGACCTCATTTAAAAAAGGATCTGGTACAATATGACGTCATGGTTTCGAGTGAGTTCTCTAGTCCTTAAAATAAATACATAATACCGAGGTCATGTCTTGGTTTTCGATCGTATTTGCATTTTCTGCATGTAAGGCGTTATAATTTTTGCTTGATTGTAAAAGGAGACTAAATCTAGTATCGTATCTTTTATCTTTTCTTTTCTTCCTGACTTTACTTTCTTCTTTCTAACGTCTCCCTTGACACCGCCTCACTTTGACCACGTGAAGAATGCTCTGGTTTGTGTCCCCTGATTGGGGCCACACTTGTTGAGTGGTCAAGATGACATTTTACAACAAGACTTCCATCTCCGTGTTGCGGGTTCGATTCCCATATGTGGCAGTTGCTGGGTAATGACCGCTGGTCGGAAGTGTTGACATGTAAGGGCGTCACATAATGCAGAGAGACATCTCTCACATAGTATATGTCAGGAGTGTCACGCTTCATTGAGTGACCTCCAAACGTCCTCCAAATAAAGTCTGCCATGCCCCACAGAATTGTCTTCGAAAGCTGCATCCTGTTCACCCATGCCATTACGCCCACCATACATTGGAAATTGATATCTGTAACATAAAAAAGAAGTTTTGGTTTTTGTTTGTCTGTTTGATTATATTTACGTCCTATTAACAGCCAGGGTCATGTAAGGACGGCATCCCATGTTCGCAGTGTGTAGCGTGTGTTAAATGATAGATGCGTGTTTTTGTAGACTGCGGTATGTTTGTGTTGTGTCTTTTTGTATAGTGAAACTATTACCGTTTTATATTGTTATATCACTGAAGCATGCCGCCGAAGACACCAAGCAACATACCCTTACCGGTCACATTATACTGACAACGAGAGAACCAGTCGTCCCACTCCCTGAATATACCGCAGTCTCCCAAAACACGCACCTCGAACAACATACATGCAACACACCGCATACATGGGAGGCCGTCCTTACATGACCATAGCTGTTAGTAGGACGTTAATTAATCAAACAAACAAAGAAAACATTATAGTGAGTGTCCAAATTTTACCATTTTTTGATAACCACTGATAATTGGTAAATATGACATTAAAGATGCTCCACTACTGACAGAGCTTAAACGATACTCATCATTTTGACAATATTAGGTGTTTAATTGTATATAGATAAATATCTCTAGTTAACACAAAAATAATTTGAAATAATTTATTTTGCTTTTGGTGCAAGCGCAATCAGTACTTCATTCCATATAGGACATTGTACCAAATATTTTTTCGGGGTGCAAGTAATTTTTTTTTTATATTTTTATGCTGAAGTAAAATAAGAAGCTAAAACTTTTCAATGGTGGTATTTATGTAAAGTAAGTAACTTTTGCAACTGAAGAAAAATACTAAATCGTCTGCTCCTCTTTTTGAAAAAAAAATACCATTTGTCAGCGGTGGAGCATCTTTAAATGAGCAGCACAGTATCAATCTTCATAACAATATTCAAACAATAAAATTCCATTCCGCATTGGTAGTCAGACTCTTTTTCCAGTACGGTTCTTAAAAGGGGGGACAAATTCCTGTGGGGGTATCGATGGGATTGACTTGATAGAAAATGTTGTTAAAATGTTGTGTATTTTGTCTGATTCTACACATTCTTGAATTAATTGGTTATTTAATAATCAAAGGACAGTACATGGACATAAACTTACTTAATATAATATTATAAAGATCAACATTTAAATCGTTTTATTTAAGGCATTTGCCTATAACAATGTATATTGTTCTCTCTTTAACAGAAATGTAAAGATTCTGGCTGTTAATCAGACGTTATTCTTATAAACCAAACCAAAGCCTTTAATGGTGTCTCCTATTAAATGCTGTGACTGTAGTATATCCACACATTAATATTGCCATACTTAAAGCAACAATCAAACTTCGCGTTTTAGATATTTATTAAGAAAGACTGAGTGTTATAATTAGTTACAAATAGTTTATAATAAACGCATCTTCTTTTGCGTACAAAGGGGTACTCACTTAGTACTTAAAATCCTAAATCACACGATGAACAAACAAGATCCCATTAGGGGTCATATTCTGGAGACCTTTCGAATTGAACAATCAAATTGATGCGTCCAGAATCTTGTTTAAGGGACGAAACAGCTACATAGTCTTCTCGCCTAAAGATCACAACAAAGATAAAAAATGTATTTTGTATACTGGGACAGAATGTATGTGCGCTATATGCATTGTACGTTTTTTTACATAACATTCGAACTATATGTTTTTTCGCTTCGCACGATTACGATGTTCACAACATGTGAAAACCCTCGTTTAAAGAAATAATCATCCCCAGTATTAAAGTCCATTTAACTTCTTTTCTTAGTATTTGATTATGACTTTTAAGAATTTTAAATACGTTTTCTAATTATTTATATAAGTATACGTAAATGTCACCTGGTTTTAGCCAAAGTGTAAGAATATATTTTAAAAACCCGAAAACAAAAACTTATTTTAATGTAATAAAACGTCCTTCAACAAAGGCTGCTACAGTAACACTCTATTTAAGTTTTATTTACCCTTTATAAATAGTGTAGCTTACAGTCCACAGGGTTCGGTAGATAATTATGTCACCAAATAACCGTGTCATTGTGTTTACTAGTGTATAAAGCATTTACAAGAAGCGCTTGTTTGACCTGATTCGACTAAACAAAAGAATACATATCAAATCCTTTTTACCTTGTCAAATGGCGGTTGTAGATTATATCACACAACATTAATGTACACAATTTTTATCACATAAAACATCAATGCATGGTTTGCATTTTAATATTTTCTTAAACAAAAGTATAAGGATGTTGGCTATTGTGCAATCACTGATATGTGCTATACTGCTGAAATTTGATATTACATGTAGATTGCGTGGGGTTTTGACCTCACGTATTATAAGTAGCACGGTAGCTGCTTTAATTAAATTG
This sequence comes from Argopecten irradians irradians, assembly GCA_004382745.1. Lineage (NCBI taxonomy): Eukaryota > Metazoa > Mollusca > Bivalvia > Pectinida > Pectinidae > Argopecten > Argopecten irradians. The sequence continues at coordinate 30,747 of SAYR01006028.1, forward strand.
GTCTATGTTTCACAATTTTATGCAAATAAGGTAACCAATCTGACAAATACATAATATTTTGCATACACAAAGTATACATAAAGGGTTATTTCGTAATTACATCTCGTATACAAGAATAATATGAAAAGTAAACTGATGATGGGACAAGGACTTTCGAATATGTATGTCTGTCTTGTTTATCTAGCATCATCTCGGTCAACAGCTAAGGTCGAAAGTACATGTCTGACAAGGTTGATCTACAATGCAGAAATATAACTATTTCGAAGAGCACAGACGTTGCGCTTTGCTTTGATAAAGTATTTTCGGCGACCAGCGTCCGTCCGTCAACATTTCTTTAAATTGCTACTAGTCATAGAGTTCTGCATGGATTGTAACCAAATTTTGCCACAAACATCCATGGGGAAGGGGAACAGAACTTGTATAGATTTTGGCTCTGACCCCCCGGGGGCATGAGGGGCGGGGCCCCATAGGGGAAATAGAGGTAAATATTCGAATTCCTTCAGAAAAGAAACAATGAACCTGTATTTAGAACATTATTTGGCATTGCAAACCAGGTGAGTGATACAGGCCGTCTGGGCCTCTTGTCTATTGTGAGGCTTGCTTTAGGAACAATTCAAGATGGCAGCCTGTCAGCCATCGTTTTGAACGATTGGTCCCAAAATGAATTATGGACAACTAGGGTCCAAGGGGAACCTACATATGGAATTCCTGCACTACTTTCAAAGAAATCTTCAACTACAGAAATTAAAGATGGCGGCCTGGTGGCTATCTTGTTGACCAATCGGTCCAAGATGTATTATACACAACTATAGCCCCAGGGAACCCTACATATGGAATTTGAAAAAGGTTCATTCAGTGCTTTCTGAGAAATAAAGATGGTATTCTTTAACTGTCAAAATCCAAGATGGCTGCCTGGTGATCATTTTGTTGACCAATCGGTCTCAAAACTCAATATGCTTAAGAAGGGCCCTATAGGAATCTACATATGAAAATTGAGAATCATGACTTAAGTACTCACTGGGAAATAGCGATATCAAGAATTGATAACGGACGGACCACGGACGGAATAACGATTTGATTAGCTCATCATCTGATGATGGCGGGCTAAAAAATCAATTTATTCAGTGTAAATACATACTTTAGATATTCAGAAATACATACGATATTTGTGGAAAGACAACGTTGTGTATATATTTTGTTAAAAGCATCACGTAGTTTTGATTTATTAATCATTACATTTAATTCAGGAAAGGAACAACATAATAACAAATGATGAAACTGCCAAGACATGTTTTATTATTTTAATGACCTATTAACAGCCAGGGTCATGTAAGGACGGCCTCCCATGAATGCAGAGTGTAGCGTGTGTGAAGTGCGAGGTAAGTGTTTTTGGAGACTGCAGTATGGTCGTGTTGTGTCTTCTTGTATAGTGGAAATGTTGCCCTTTTTAGAGTGCTATATCACTGAAGCGTGCCGCTAAAGACACCAAGCAACATACCCCACCCGTCTCACATTATACTGACAACAGGTGAACTTCAAGGCCAATGGCGGGTGCATTCGAACTTTGCACGAAAACCTAGATGCAAAATTCCTAACACGTAATAACTGCATGCCTGTATGACCTATCTAATTAAAATGTAAATTAAACTAGTATGTTAGTCATCTTATGGAAACTTAAATGTCAGATAGCCTTCTTTATATATTATTGTGGCACATTTACATCATATGTGGGTTTAACACAGATGATATATGGCGTTACGTAAATGCTGTACTGTACTTAACCAACCTTTCTTGTGATTTGTTGTCGACACTAATTTTTTACTTAACAAACGATTTTTTCGGAGATGGCAAATTTTACTTGCAGGTTTCAAACAAGCTACGTTTTGTAAATAAATAAAAAACTTCCACCCCATGTCACCTTTTCTGGAAATATTTGACATGTACCAAACCATAAGAATAAGAAGTCTTGGCTTGTACTGTTTTGATCATCGTAAACCTCACCGAATAGTCAATACATTCATTTTGACTATAAAATTGCCTTTTGTAAATGCTTGAGTTTGTTTAATCAAAAAGAAAGGTTTCCTTTTTTGTGAGTAATCAAGAGAAAATCAGTTTAAAGATTATATGGTTTCTTTTCATACTTTTTTCTTTCCTTTTTTAACATTTTGTAGAATTAAAATTGGATTTGTTCTATCACGAAACCATTTTACATATAGTCTTAATCTTCAGTAATTTTTTGGATGTCGCATGTTAACCCATTGTTATCCTATTGTTTATTATTTATACAGGTATATTATGATAAATATAAAGATATTAACACACGAAAAGTCGTAAGTAATGTTATCATGATATAAAAAAAACAGAACTCGGCACATCTTTTAGCGCTTTCGCAGTGTAAAGACGGCTCTTCAAAATGTACTAATGATATACATTTCCTCTAAGCAAACACAGCACAGAATGTAAAATATATAGCATTGACTGTTTATTCTATAATTATTTTTTGTAGTGTACTGTTTTCCTAAGTTTATTATTATGCGGAATATTTATTCATCTTTCCTACATTTATAGGCTTTTGTCTCGTGAAACGTTGTAAAGTTATATTAAGACGTCTCCCACTTTTGCCTGACACGAAGTACGGACACCTGCACCGTCTTAGGGGGACGTTTCAAAATGTAACATAAATGCATCAAATATTAAATTAAACCAAAATGTTCCTAATTTACCTCTGTCGGCCATAATTACTCTATAATCATCCGAGGTTGTTAACTTTTCTTTGATGTTGATAAAACATTTAGTCCTCAAACATACTATAATATAATACATTAAAATATAATATTAAATATTAAATATTATCATTATAATAAGATGCTAATTCTATGATAAACTAATTTTCATAATTACAACACAAGTGTATATTTCTTAAATGACAATGCGTTACTTCAATAGAACTGTGCTTCATTGTGACGACTGTTAACACCAACTCGTACGCAATAAATACATAAAAGGGTACTAAATACAGTATGTACCTCTAAAACAGGCGCGTGGACAAACTAAGAGACAAGAGTACCCGCTCAACTCAGTTATTATGGGTTCATATTATACAGGTACTGTTCGGCTTCGGGGAACATCACCTCTACGAAATGCCAATGCTATGTATATATGAACCACTGCCTATATTACAGGTATTGCTAAAGTTTGCAAAAAAATGAAACTAAAACAGCAGAAAAGGAAAATCATCACCTACGTATCCTCGGTGAATTAGAAAGTAGAAACAAAAGGAATCAAAGCCGTATTAACTTTATGTTCATGTATACGGGATGTAAAAGGTCCCTTTTCAATTGCCTTTCTAATACCATGCTCTATTACCTCAACAGGATAAAATTGAGCCTTAAGATATTGTTGTAACAGACCAAGTCTAATATCTTTATTTTCTTCTCACTAACAATTGTAATAATCCTTGAGGCGAGATTAAAAGGAATATTCACTTTAGTATGTATGTAAGAAAATCAACTTATAAAAATATTAAAACCAACTCTCAATAGGCCATAATATAAAATGGCGCAACTTCATATTATTGTTATGTAAACGTATGTACCTTGTGACGTCACGCTATTTGTGACGTCATTAATTTGTTCTTTGAAAAATAAACATTTCTACTACTGAAGAGCCATCATGAAATGGTGAATGTACAAGAGGAAAGTCGTTGACTTTTATTATATATATATATATATATATAATCTTCCTCAATATGAAAATTAAATATGCTGTGTTATCTATTCATGTAAATGATTAATAAAACAAAAGAGAAGCATCAAAAGGTATACCAGGTAATTCATTTCTGCGTATGTATAAAAGCAGCAAATAAATCCTTAATGTGATGATTTATTTAACTGATCATGATTTTCATATCCTTCAGCAGTATCAAGGATTTAAAATAATTTAATGACCTGGTACCATATGTGTTCCAATTGGGATGTAGAATAGAGTTCTCTTATTTTTATTAGTTTAACGTCCTATTAACAGCCAGGGTCATTTAAGGACATGCCAGGTTTGATGGTGAAGGAAAGCCGGAGAACCCGGAGAAAAAACACGGACCAGCTGTCAGTACCTGGCAAATTCTCCACATCGGATTCAAACTTGTGATCAAGAGGTGGACGGCTTGTGGTAATATGTCGGGACATCTTTACCACTCGGCCACCGTGGCCCCACGAATAGAGTTCTCATAAAAGGTCTCATAAATGTTATGATAATTAGAAGGCTTGGCACCTTATATAACCCATTACCCTAATTGCCCAACATCAATTAGCATTATACATTTCCAAGGCATTTCTTGATTAAAGCATTATATTGTTAAATATCTTATGTAAGTATGATCAGATGCATGTATACCATCAAGGGTTGAAAATGACAACTGACTTAAAAGGGTACTTGGGTTTTGAATTAAAAACTTAATATTCTTAAATTGTTCATATCATTGGGATTGGATAAAGGGAGGTAATTGGCTTGTTTTTCTATTTTTTAAGGAATAATTTCTTAAATGCAAAATGCTCAATATCACTAAAAGAATTGCGAAAACAGAGAAAGCTATGTTTTGTTATGGATTGAGTATTCGGTCAGACCAATATTGTCTAAATTTTGACAATTTTTTTTTTATCTAAATGAGGAAAAACAGTTTCTTATTGATAAAATGGGGGTAGCAGAGACTTTTACATGATAATTCGTGATGTACATGTATAAGAACATGATATTTTTTTCAAATCTGTGATGCCGTGTCATTATGAAACGATATAATGTAATTCATTTTATTAAAAAATGAATTCTGGTTATTTAAGCTTGATTATAGCAGTAGTTTTATTTTGTTTTTTTTTTTTCTGTAAAAAACTATTTAACATTTCTTGTTCTCTAAAATGTATGTATTTGTAAGAGAAAAAAGTGTCCACCCAGGCGATATTGTATAGTATTACCAATTTTTTACTTATTTTTCGATAAAATGGGGGTAGCTAACAGAGACTTTTACATGATTATTAATGAAAATGCATATTCCAGGTAGCAATAGTAATTATGATGAACTCCTTGCTTAATTGTATGTCATAGGGACAAATATAAAATGCCACATTCAAATTTCAAGTCTCCCTTTATTTATTAATAAGAAAATAGCAGAGTAATAGCCTAATCCTTCTCCATACGCCAGGGGTTACTATCACTGACATAATATCTACCCTGCACTATTTCATAATTAACTGATCGCCAGCTGTCAATCAAACCACATTATTTGTTCCGACATTAAATAGAAACACGTGTGTTTGCGAGTAGAGGCGTGGCTACACTACACCTGGCAAATCGGTCAATGAAACTGCAGACAACAGAAGACACAGGTAATTAGATCATTTAACGTACATCAAAGAAATTGATATAATGTTGTTCACTGTACACATGTGTTCGTTTGAAGTTGGGTGCCACTTTCTCTGTAATCTCAAAAGGAAGTCTATGCAGGACTCAGTTTTGAGGTAATCTGAGATGAAGTCTCCAGTGACCTAATCTAATTTTGCAGAGACCTTTCATGGCCAAAGGTCAATCAAAATTGTGAATTATATGGTCCCCTAGGGACCTGAGGGTTGGGGCCAAAAGGGGTCAATTAGACTAAAACTTCAACAACCTTCTTCTAAAATTCCGGAAATAGTGGAATAAATACTCTTTATAGATGGATTAACGTTTCCCCCTGGGGAGGGGGTCAAGTTTACTATAATTTATAGGTAAAACACATTTTTAAGCATTATTTGGTCATTTGTAATCGACAATGAGTCAAATGTTGTCAGAATAATCAGTATGATATGGCCATTGAATCCTATTAACACATTTTCCATGACTGACCCACAGGGGCCTGTGGAGTGGGTCCAAAAGGGGTTTCTTTTAATTTATAAATGCTATTTAAAGATTTGAACCAACTTTGCAATGTTCTGTATCAGCACTCAGTTGACCATCAAGGCATCTTGGGCCTCTTGATTTCTTTTGAACTGCCCCAAATTTTACTATGATATATAAGTCCATGGGTGGATATAACGTCAGTAATAGTAACCACTGGAGTATTGAGGATGCAGCCAAAAATGATTTCTGCAAGCCTGTGATTGGTCAGTTTTTTTCTTCTGAAGTGGTTCCAATCTTACTATGAGATTGTCAAGGGATGGATATTACGTCAGTGATAGTAACCCATGGATGATTGAGGATGTAGCTTAAAAGGATTTTTCATTTTTTGATTATCTTCCTTTTTTTTTGATGTTTTTATAGAAAATCAATTAAAATGTACATTATGTATCTTTTAGGTTAACTACTAGTATATATTGTATAATAAACTACCAATGTTTTTTTTTAAATAAATAACCTTGACCTTTATTCAAGGTCACACAGGTCAAATAGATTAAAATCCTGAAATGACTTCAAACTCTGGTATATTTGAAATTAAATTGGTCCCATTTAAGAGTAACAACAAGAGTTATCTCCCATTTCTTTTCTCTTCATTTCATCCGCGACACTCCTTCAGGTGTCGCCCAACTAGTATGAAATGAAGAGGAAGAACGACAACTCTGTTATAACAGCGTTTTCGTTCTGGAACAAAATGTTAACACGGCTATATAAATCTATCAACCCGCTTATTTTTGCGATTTGAGTAATAAGGAAACTGTGCCATATATTTTGCTGAAATTTTGAACGTAAATTAATCTCCGGGTGATCTATTGATTGAAATAATCATGTCAGCTACGAAAATTCTTTAACGGTGATATTTCTTGGGTCAAACAGGCAAATATCGGCATTTTGATCACTGGTTTCTGTTTAATTCGTCTTAGTGAAATAACTTACAAAGTTAACAATCTGAGACTCTACATATAAAAAGTTTAAATAATTCTGAACAAAACGGTATTTCTGATTTTTGGAAATGTTACATACAACGACCACAATACAGCCTTGAATAATGGTGGTATTTCGTAGGTTCTCGGTAAATTTCCACAACAGACGGGCTATTTCGGGGTCCCAAGACGCCTTCCTTCGGAGCTATTCTGATCGACTGAACCGGCAAATGTACCGTTTAAAATTGAGTGATATTTATGAAATTTTCTGTAGAAGTGACTAAACATCATAAAATGCGTAAAACATTATTCACTAATCATCACATTTATGTTACAAGATGCGCCCAACAAGTGCAACAGTGAAATGGATCTGTTTGTACTGTCTCGTCTGCACAAAATCATGGCGCATTCTATCGCGCTTCCTATATGAGGAATGTGTATTGTTTGTATCCGGTTGAGCAAAAACGTTGAAGCCGCCTTGATGTTCAAGTTAAATCCGGCAATATCGGGTAAGTAATTGTTCATTTTACTTGTTATATACATCAATATCATTATCGGTGGATATTAGTATTATCCGATATATTTGATTGTTTTTGTACGCCTGTAAATATACTGTTTACAGTCTGTTTATGATCATCATCGCGAGTGACTGACAATAGAACCATGCATGCGTTCTATTTAAATCGTGGCTTAAGAGTACGTAAACTGACAATTGTACTGCCTATGAGGCAGATGCCGTTTGAATATATGTATCTCCTAATATAGTGTTTGATTATACATGTATGATTAAATTGCTAGTAGTTAAACCATAAAGTAATGCAGGTCGTTTAGTGCGTACATGTTTCGTTACAATGTCATTTTAGTACATGCGGAAGTCGTTTCGGTATCATAAAGTGGACATGGCGAAATGACTTTCACAAGGTACCGAAACGACTTCTAGTAATATGCATATTAGACAACTAAAGAAAACAAACCAGAAAAAAATGGTAAAAGTGTAGTTTGACAATGGATATGATCAACATTATAAGATACATTAATATATTTGTATACGCTGCAGTTTTACGTGACACATAGTGATTGCTTAGGCTTAAGTTACTGTACAGACTGGGTGGATGAGGTCAATATAAGTGTTATTAAACAATGAAGATTCATTTCACAATTTTGCTGTGTTGTCAACCACTACATGTATACATGTGTTAATTAGAATGCCGACAGGAATCATCAGATTGACCCGCGTTATGAAAAAGAGCATACATGTGTAATATAACACTGACCCATTTAGCCATGTCATATACAGTCATGTCATAAATTTTGTAAGACGAACACTAGTCTATTGTGGCGTCGCGGATATTAATGACTTCTGTGATGTTGTATGATTATCTTGGTTGACTCGTCAAATCCAAGCCTGATTTTGCCACTTTTACATAAAACAAAATTGAAAGTATTTTACCAAATTTTGACCCAGTGCTTAGGCCCTGGCTATTCTCTGAGAATTTCTCTCAAGGATTCAATAGATCTTGAATTAAATAAATAATTAGAAAATTTTAAAGATTTTTCCTTGTAAAGGAAGTTGTCGATATCATCTTGGTGTACCTCGACTCTGATCTGGTGGTCATTTATTGAGGTCAAGGTGTGCTTTAAACTAAGCACCATGGATGCCCTTTTTTCTGTCAGAAACACTATGTTTCCATTAATACTAGTTATGTGATAAATATAATCTTACACTCATGGATACATCATTTGAAATTTATTAAACTTAAATTTATAAAATTTGATATACCACGAGCCTTTAAGGATATTTTGACATTTTATTTCCAAAATAACACCAGTTTTTTCTGGCCTTTTTTAATATCATATCTAGGTAAAGGAGATCTAAGTATTACCTTCACTATACAGTAGTGAATGTCAAACTTGTAAGTTAACAGCCTCATCAGTTTTAAGCATTTCAAAAACCAGTTTTTCTAAATCATAAATATTCGAGGTTGAGGTACAGTGTATATATATATATATACTTTTAAATATATGATTTGCTCATAACACTTTTTCATCTGTAATGAATAACACTTGGAAACAGTAACTGTTTTGAATACTAGTAATATTCCTCAATATAAAATATGCTGTGTTATCTATTCATGTAAATGTTTAATAAGTATGAAGGGTATACCAGGTAATTCATATCTGCGTATGTATAAAAGCTTCAAAAAGATCCTTATTGTGATGATTTATTTAACTGATTTTCATATCTTTCAGCAGTATCAAGGATTTAAAATAATTTAATGACCTAGTACCACATGTGTTTCCAATTTGGATGTAGAATAGAGTTCTCTTTTTTATTAGTTTAACATCCTATTAACAGCCAAGGTCATTTAAGGACGTGCCAGGTTTGATGGTGGAGGAAAGCTGGAGAACCAGGAGAAAAACCACCGACCAGCTGTCAGTACCTGGCAACTGCTCCACATGAAATTCGAACTCGTGAACCAGAGGTGGAGGGCTTGTGGTAATATGTGGGGAGATCTTAACCACTCAGCCAACGCGGCCCCAGGAATAGAGTTCTCATAAATGTTATGATAATTAGAAAGATTAGCACCTAATATAACCCATAGCCCTTATTTCCCACGATTAAATTTCAATTAGCATTATACATTTCCAAGGCATTCCTTGATTAAATAATAAATATATGATGTAAGTGTGATCAGATGCATATATACCATCAAGGGTGAAAAATGACAGCTGACTTAAAAGGGTATGTGTGTTTTGAATTAAAAACTTTATAATCCTTTACATGTTCACATGAACAGTTTTCATTGGGATTGGATAAAGGAAGGTAATTGGCTTATTTGTTTATTTTCTAAGGTATATTTTCCAGCAAAATGCTCAATATCTCTAAAGAATTGCGAAAATAGAGAAATGTACATGATATGTTGTGGATTTAGTGTTCGGTCAGACCAATATTGTCTATGTTTTGACATATTTTTTTATCTACATGAGTAAAAACAGTTTCCTTTTGATAAAATGGGGGTAGCAGAGACTTTTACATGATTATTCATGATGACATGTACATGTATAAGTACATGATATTTTTCAAATCTTTGATGCCATGTCATTTTGAATGATATAATACATATTAAATATTTTTTTTATTATTTTAACTTGATTATCATAATAGCAGTAGTGTTATTTTGTTGTTTTTTTTTCTCTGTAAAAAAACAGTTTAGCATTTGCAAGAAACTGAGTGTCCAGTCAGGCGATATTTTCTATTATTACCATTTTTTTACTTATTTTTCGATAAAATGGGGGTAGCTAGCAGAGACTCTTACATGATTATTCATTAAAATGCATTCCAGGCAGCTGCAGGGTAAGAATACGAAACTTGTGATGTCATATACAAATGTGATTGTGAATAATATGGTCCTTTTAGGGGCCTGAGGGTGGGGCCAAAAGAGTCAAATAGGGTAAAACTTCAAAAATCTTCTTCTAAAATTCTGGAAATGGTAGAATAAAAAACTCTTCATAGATGAAATCAAATTTCCCCCTGGGGAGGGGGTCAAGTTTACTATAGTTTATTTAGGTAAAACACATTTTTGAGCATTATTTGGTCATTTGTAATAATAGAAAATGAGTCCAATGGTGTCAGAATTATCAGTATGAGATGGCCATTGAATCATATTAACAAAATTTCCATAACTGACCCCAAGGGGCCTGAGGGGTCGGGTTTAAAGGGGTCAAAAAGGATAGACGTAAACTTCAAAAACCTTCATCTGAAATTTTGGAAATGATAGAATCAAATACTCTTCATAGATGGAAAGGTCTTAAGGTCCATTACAAAAATTATGAATTATATATGACCCCGGGGTCTCATGCTTACCCCTGAGGAGGGGGTCAAGTTTACTATAGTTTTTTTATACGGAAACACATTTTTGAGCATTATTTGGTCATTTGTAATAGAAAATGAGTCAAATGTTGTCAGAATTATTAGTATGATATGGCCATTGAATCATATTAACACATTTCCCATGACTGACCCCAAGGGGCTGAGGAGTGGGTCCAAAAGGGGTTTCTTTTAATTTATAAATGCTTTTTAAAGATTTGAACCAACTTTGCAATGTTCTTTCTGTATCAGCACTAAAGTGACCATCAAGACCTCTTAGGCCTCTTGTTTTCTTCCGAATGGCCTCCAATCTGAACTATGAGATACAAGTCCAAGGGTGGATATTATGTCAGTGATAGTAACCCCTGGAGTATATTGAGGATGTAGCCAATAATGATTTCTGCAAGCCTGGGATTGGTCAGTATTATTTCTTCTGAAGTGGCTCCAATTTTACTTTGAGATAGTCCAGGGGTGAATATTACCTCAGTGATAGTAACTCAAGGAGTATTGAGGATGTAGCTTAAAAGTATTTTTCATTGTCAATTACCTTCTTTTGTTGTTGTTTTTATAGACAATCGATTAAAATGTATCTTTCATGTTAACTGCCAGGATATATTATACAATGAACTATCAATGTTGTTTAAATAAATAATCTTGACCTTTGTTCAAGGTCACAGTGGTCAAATAGACTAACATCCTGAAATGACTTCAAACTCTGGTATGTTTTCCATAACCTAATGAAATTGGTCCCGTTTAGGTGTTGCTTGGTGTCTTCGGCGGCATGCTTCAGTGATATAGCACTATAAAAAGGGCAACAGTTCCACTATACAAGAAGACACAACACGAACATACCGCAGTCTCCCAGTACACTCACCTCACACAACATACACGCAGCACTCCTCATACATGGGAGGCCGTCCTTACATGACCATAGCTGTTGATAGGACCTTAATAAATCAAACAAACAAACAACAAAAGTTACTTCCCATTTCTCTTCTCTTCATTTCATCCGCGACACTCCTTCAGGTGTCGCCCAACTAGTATAAAAAAGACCCACTCTGGCTGTCATCCGGTAAGACTACATACAAAAACAAAAACATTTATATAGTGTTATTTTTGGTATGTCGCCCTATAGATTTTGTTTCATTGTGAAATAAAGGGAATGAACGAGTTTTGGAGATTTTTTTCTGTCGTTGAGTGTTGTTTTTAAAGTGTTTTTACTCTAGACATTATTAAGGCAGCCCTTTTCGGCCACGTCGTACCTCACGATATCATAATCTAACAAACACAATTTTAAACGATTGAAATCACCAAGAAAAGGTCTAAACCTTCAAAATTGGATTAGCTGCAGGACGCCACAGGAAAAAGAGACAGTCGGCGCATTAAAATGTTTGGAGAAAGCCAAAACCCTATGTACACCATTCATGTACCATTAGTTCTAATGGCATAAAACTAATTATCAGGAAAATTCATCATAAATCTGATTCCTCTGCAACAAACATACACTATCAGCTGTATAAACATGCCCTGACCGGAAGGAAAAGAAAAAGAAAAGTAAAACGTGTGTTCAGTGGTATACCTACTGGTTACCGTTTTGTCAATCTTGGTTTATTAGAAAAGCATGCATCAGAACTAAGAATGCATACAGTTTTGTGTGAAAAGGCCAGGAACTGGCAGCTATTGGTTCCAGTCCGTTTCAGCTTGTCGCAGAAGTATCATCTTTTGCATCATTATTATCTGTGAATTGTAAAGGTTGAGAAAAAAAATTTTTGATTGAAACTAGTGAGAGACTCCTCACACCATCTTCAAATCATTTCGACATAAATGTGCGGGCAGTTTGGATGGACTACTGCCTAGAAATGGGAATATCCATCTCAATGAATTTCTGGCTTGCTGTGATTCTCCGCCATGCATGAAAGGATGTGTTTTCTTGAAATTATATGCATTTATATTTCTTGATACTCCGAGTTTAAAGTTTACAATGAAATTAATTGCATTTATATGTAATATATAATGGGAAATTATACTTTCACGATACTTGGAGTTTAACAGAATTTTTACTTGAAATAAACTTGAATTTAAAGTTTACAACAAATTTCATTGTCTTTATACATGATGTATAATGAACATTTATACTTGCTAGTACTTTGGATTTAATTACAACTAAATTAGAGGTTTACCTTCCGTATTTACAAGTTTACAAAACGTTTATTGTAACGAACATACATGCATTACTTATATACATGTATTTGATAAACACCATTCTTCTACACTTTGAAACTTTATTAAGATTACGAAGGACAAATGTACAGTACGGAAACACATTTTTGAGCATTATTTGGTCATTTGTAATAGAAAATGAGTCAAATGTTGTCAGAATTATTAGTATGATATGGCCATTGAATCATATTAACACATTTCCCATGACTGACCCCAAGGGGCTGAGGAGTGGGTCCAAAAGGGGTTTCTTTTAATTTATAAATGCTTTTTAAAGATTTGAACCAACTTTGCAATGTTCTTTCTGTATCAGCACTAAAGTGACCATCAAGACCTCTTAGGCCTCTTGTTTTCTTCCGAATGGCCTCCAATCTGAACTATGAGATACAAGTCCAAGGGTGGATATTATGTCAGTGATAGTAACCCCTGGAGTATATTGAGGATGTAGCCAATAATGATTTCTGCAAGCCTGGAATTGGTCAATATTATTTCTTCTGAAGTGGCTCCAATTTTACTTTGAGATAGTCCAGGGGTGAATATTACCTCAGTGATAATAACTCAAGGAGTATTGAGGATGTAGCTTAAAAGGATTTCCATTGTCAATTACCTTCTTTTGTTGTTGTTTTTATAGACAATCGATTAAAATGTATCTTTCATGTTAACTGCCAGGATATATTATACAATGAACTATCAATGTTGTTTAAATAAATAATCTTGACCTTTGTTCAAGGTCACAGTGGTCAAATAGACTAACATCCTGAAATGACTTCAAACTCTGGTATGTTTTCCATAACCTAATGAAATTGGTCCCGTTTAGGTGTTGCTTGGTGTCTTCGGCGGCATGCTTCAGTGATATAGCACTATAAAAAGGGCAACAGTTAGACACAACACGAACATACCGCAGTCTCCCAGTACACTCACCTCACACAACATACACGCAGCACTCCTCATACATGGGAGGCCGTCCTTACATGACCATAGCTGTTGATAGGACCTTAATAAATCAAACAAACAAACAACAAGAGTTATTTCCCAATTCTCTTCTCTTCATTTCATCCGCGACACTCCTTCAGGTGTCGCCCAACTAGTATAAAAAAGACCCACTCTGAGCTGTCATCCGGTAAGACTACATACAAAACACAAACATTTTATATAGTGTTATTTTTTGGTATGTCGCCCTATATATTTTGTTTCATTGTGAAATAAAGGGAATGAACGAGTTTTGGAGATTTTTTTCTGTCGTTGAGTGTTTGTTTTTAAAGTGTTTTACTCTAGACATTATAAGGCAGCCCTTTTCGGCCACGTCGTACCTCACGATATCATAATCTAGCAAACACAATTTTAAACGATTGAAATCACCAAGAAAAGGTCTAAACCTTCAAAATTTGGATTAGCTGCAGGACGCCACAGGAAAAAGAGACAGTCGGCGCATTAAAATGTTGGGAGAAAGCCAAAACCCTATGTACACCATTCATGTACCATAAGTTCTAATGGCATAAAACTAATTATCAGGAAAATTCATCATAAATCTGATTCTCCTGCAAGAAACATACACTATCAGCTGTATAAACATGCCCTGACCGGAAGGAAAAGAAAAAGAAAAGTAAAACGTGTGTTCAGTGGTATACCTACTGGTTACCGTTTTGTCAATCTTGGTTTATTAGAAATACAGTTTTGTGTGAAAAGGCCAGGGAACTGGCAGCTATTGGTTCCAGTCCGTTTCAGCTTGTCGCAGAAGTATCATCTTTTGCATCATTATTATCTGTGAATTGTAAAGGTTGAGAAAAAAAATTTTTGATTGAAACTAGTGAGAGACTCCTCACACCATCTTCAAATCATTTCGACATAAATGTGCGGGCAGTTTGGGATGGACTACTGCCTAGAAATGGGAATATCCATCTCAATGAATTTCTGGCTTGCTGTGATTCTCCGCACTGCATGAAAGGATGTGTTTTCTTGAAATTATATGCATTTATATTTCTTGATACTCCGAGTTTAAAGTTTACAATGAATTTAATTGCATTTATATGTAATATATAATGGGAAATTATACTTTCACGATACTTGGAGTTTAACAGAATTTTTACTTGAATTAAACTTGAAGTTTAAAGTTTACATCAAATTTCATTGTCTTTATACATGATGTATAATGAACATTTATACTTGCTAGATACTTTGGATTTAATTACAACTAAATTAGAGGTTTACCTTCCGTATTTACAAGTTTACAAAACGTTTATTGTAACGATACATACATGCATTACTTATATACATGTATTTGATAAACACCATTCTTCTACATCTTGAAACTTTATTAAGATTACGAGGACAAATGGACAGTTATATGTACAATTTATATACATTTGTACATCACACATTAGGCATGTAAATGTGCAAATTGCATATAACTGTATTTGATCATAACCATTATAATACATGAATGAAATTTTCCTGGAGTACTGGCAAACATTTCAAGGCTTCAAGAAAACAGAAAAAAAACACAAGAGAGTACTTCAGCTTAATTAATCAATATCAATTTATTTCTGTTTTTTATCATCACATATTACAGTCTTGAAACAAATTATGTTATATATGAGTCTTTGTTCCAATAAGAATCCATTTAAATTTTTATTCATATCTATTAAATCAAATTTTGAATGTATAAAAGTTGATATTTCTATGACAAGCTGCAGGAAACATGTCATTAGAAACAAAACAACATGTAACAGATAATTTATACATCTGAATATACTACATGAATGTAAAAAATTATATCACAAATTTACTTTAATAAATGGTGTTTACAAAATGCTGCTTCATCAGGTGGCACAGGGTGATACACCCTTCCAGCCTGGTATTTTGTAACGCGACATTTGTGTTTTACCAAGTGGCACAGGGAGATACACCCTTCCAGTGCGGTATTTTGTAACGCGACATTTGTGTTTTACCAAGTGGCACAGGGCGATACACCCTTCCAGTGCGGTATTTTGTAACGCGACATTTGTGTTTTACCAAGTGGCACAGGGCGATGCACCCTTCCAGCATGGTGTTTTGTAACGCGACATTTGTGTTTTACCAAGTGCCACAGGGCGATACACCCTTCCAATATGGAATTTTGTAACGCGACATTTGTGTTTTACCAAGTGGCACAGGGCGACACACCCTTCCAGCCTGGTGTTTTGTAACGCGTCATTTGTGTTTTACCAAGTGGCACAGGGCGATACACCCTTCCAGCTTGGTATTTTGTAATGCAACATTTGTGTTTTACCAAGTGGCACAGGGCGATACACCCTTCCAGTGTGGTATTTTGTAACGCGACATTTGTGTTTTACCAAGTGGCACAGGGCGATACATCCTTCCAGCGTGGAATTTTGTAACGCGACATTTGTGTTTTACCAAGTGGCACAGGGCGATACACCCTTCCAGCGTGGTATTTTGTAACGCGACATTTGTGTTTTACCAAGTGGCACAGGGCGATACACCCTTCCAGTGTGGTATTTTGTAACGCGTCATTTGTGTTTAACCAAGTGGCACAGGGCGATACACCCTTCCAGCTTGGTGTTTTGTAACGCGACATTTGTGTTTTACCAAGTGGCACAGGGCGATACACCCTTCCAGCGTGGTATTTTGTAACGCGTCATTTGTGTTTTACCCAGTGGCATAGGGCGATACACCCTTCCAGTGTGGTATTTTGTAACGCGACATTTGTGTTTTACCAAGTGGCACAGGGTCATACACCCTTCCAGCGTGGAATTTTGTAACGCGACATTTGTGTTTTACCAAGTGGCACAGGGCGACACACCCTTCCAGCGTGGTATTTTGTAACGCGACATTTGTGTTTTACCAAGTGGCACAGGGCGATACACCCTTCCAGTGTGGTATTTTGTAACGCAACATTTGTGTTTTACCAAGTGGCACAGGGCGATACACCCTTCCAGCGTGGAATTTTGTAACGCGACATTTGTGTTTTACCAAGTGGCACAGGGAGATACACCCTTCCAGCGTGTTATTTTGTAACGTGACATTTGTGTTTTACCAAGTGGCACAGGGCGATACACCCTTCCAGCGTGGTATTTTGCAATGCAACATTTGTGTTTTACCCAGTGGCACAAGGCAAAATACCAATAATATTTTACACTCTTTAAATACAATATATTATACAAGCTCACTTCAAGCAATGTACACTTCAAAACATATAATGAATTGAGACACATCTTACCATGGACATGGTGTTTTATCTCAGTGTACAAAATGTATACGTATGGATATAAAATTCTTTTTACGAAATTCATTATACAAACTTTATTGCTATTCCAAATTTACATATTACATTATTTGAATTTCATATGTTTGTCATTTGATATTTATAACTCATCAAGTAATCAAGATATACTGTACCAATAATTATAGAAGCTTTAGCACTTACAAATGGTATGATTTCTCTATCAAAAACAGGAAAAGATGAATAAGCATTTTCTTCAGTTACATAAGTTACTTACTTTATACTATAACCACCATTGGAAAGGTTAAAAATTCAATTTAAACTGATTACACATGAGTCAAAAGCTAAATAAATGATATTTGTGTTAATTTGACATATACACTATTAAACATCAGTTTGCTTTGTTGGGGGTGGACATCTTTCAAAAAACAAATAAAAATAACTTCCGTATCTGGTTTTGCAAATGTTAAGATACGTCTAATAGCAACTGGTAGTCAGTCTTTGATACAAAGTTTACAATTGTAGGTAAAATTTGATCATATACCTAACTTACAACTCAAAGGGAAAATGAAGTGAACCTCTTTTTGTAGCAATTTCCCTTCAGCTCTAACACACTTGCAAAAAATTCGCTGAACAGGAAGAAATGCAGAAGAACCCCAAACATCATACAGATCTTTACTCCAAACTTCAACTGGTTTTCCACAATGATAACGATACAGATCAGGTAATTTCTGAAGCCAATATATCTTAGCAAAAATATGTAGTTTACTCTCACCTCCAACAAGCAAATTGTGGAAAATAAATTCCTGAATAACACCAGGAACTAATTGTCCATAGCCTTCCTCAGTTGCTATGGTTCCTTCACAAGGTATATGCCAATATGCCATTACTACAGAAGACCTTCTATGCCTAGACTTCCAAGACCCAAAAACTTCTTTTCCGAGAGATATTGTGGAACATTTTCTATATGACATTGGCATGTTATTAATGCTGTCAAGTAAATCAGGATAAATTGTTGTGTACATAGCTTTCAGTATTGTGTAGTCATCTTTATTAAGACACTTATTTGACTGCTTTGAAAGTGTATAAGGTTTAGTAAAATTCCATTCCTGACTAGTTGGGCGACACCTGAAGGAGTGTCGCGGATGAAATGAAGAGAAGAGAAAGGGAAGATAACTCTTGTTGTTACTCTTAAACGGGACCAATTCCATTAGGTTATGAACAAGAGGCCAATGAGCCCTAACGGTCATCTAACTATTGGCACAATACAACATCTCAAAGAATAAAGTAGTGGCACACAGTTAAGGCAATAAAAAACGTCTTTTATCAGAAGAAGTCCATGTCCTGATATATTTAATGAATTAGACCATGAATGAAGGTCCCTTGATCCCCACCATGCTGTAAATCCAATACCCAGTCTCAAGGTAGTCATTTATGTTACAGGCTCAATATCAGGTCTCTATAGGCCTTTACGTTATTTACACGAAGTCGTTTATAAGATTTTAGCCTATTTGACCTGAATGAAGGTCAAGATAATTTATTTGAACAAACTTGTTAGCCCTTCATCCAAGCATGCCGCAGACCCAATATGAGTACCCTGAGCCCATTGGTTCTTGAGAAGAAGTCGTTTAAAGATCTTAGCCTTTTTGACCCCTGTGACCTTGAGTGAAGGTCAAGGTCCTTCATTTGAACAAACTTGGTAGCCATTCATTCTAGCATGCCACAGACCCAATATCAGATATCTAGGCCTCTTTGTTATTCACAAGAGGTCGTTTAAAGATTTTACCCTATTTGACCGCTGTGACCTTGAATGAAGGTCATTGTCCTTCATTTCAACAAATTTGGTAGCCATTCATCTCTGCATGTCACAGGCCCAATATCAGGTCTCTAGGCTACTTACTTATTCACATGAAGTCGTTTAAAGATTTTAGCCTAATTGACCCCTGTGACCTTGAATGAAGGTCAAGGTCATTTATTTGAACAAACTTGGCAGCCCTTCATCCCAGCATGCCGCAGACCCAATATGAGTACCCTGGGCCATTTGGTTCCTGATAAGAGTTCGTTTTAAGATTTTAGCATATTTGACACCTGTGAGTGTGACCTTGAATGAAGGTCAAGGTCATTCATTTGAACAAACTTGGTAGCCCTGCATCCCAGCATGCTACAGGCAAAATATCAGTACCCTGGGCCTTTCGTTTGAATGAAAAAGTTTTGCACTGCAGACTGCAGACGGCGCACGATGACAGACGATGCATGATGACAATAGATCTTCCTGACCCTTTGGTTCAGATGACCTAAAAATATACCAGAGCTTGAAGTCATTTAAGGATTTTAGTCTATTTGACGCCTGTGACTTTGAATAAAGGTCAAGGTTATTTATTTAAACAACCTTGATAGTTCATTATATAATATATACTGGCAGTGAAGCTGAAAGATACAATTTAATTGATTGTCTATAAAAACACCACTTGATGAATGTAATTAAAAAAATGAAAAAATCCTTTTAAGCTACATCCTCAATACTCCATGGGTTACTATCACTGACGTAATATCCACTCTTGGTCTATCTCATAGTAACATTGGTGCCTCTTCAGAAGAAACAAACTGACCAATCGCAGGCTTGCAGAAATCATTTTTGGCTACATCCCGAATACTCTAGGGGTTACTATCACTGACATAATATCCACCCATGGACTAATATCTCATAGTAAAATTGGATGCAGTTCAGAAGAAAACAAGAGGCCCAAGAGACCTTGATGGTCACCTGAGTGCTGATACAGAAAGAACATTGCAAAGTTGGTTCAAATCTTTAAAAAGCATTTATGAATTAAAAGAAACCCCCTTCGGACCCACTCCTCAGGCCCCTGGGGGGTCAGTCATGGAAAATTTGTTAATAGGATTCAATGGCCATATCATACTGATAATTCTAACAACATTTGACTCATTTTCTATTACAAATGACCAAATAATGTTCAAAAATGTGTTTTCCCTATAAAAACTATCGTAAACTTGACCCCTCCCGAGGGGAAAACATGAGGGACCAGGTTCATATATAATTCATGATTATTGTAAAGGACTTTAAAACCTTTCCATCTATGAAGATTAGTTGACTCTACCATTTCCAGAATTTTAGATGAAGGTTTTTGAAGTTTAAGCCTATCCTATTTGACCCATTTTAGCCCCACCCCTCAGGCCCCTGGGAGTCAGTTATGGGAAATATGTTAATATGATTCAATGACCATTTCATACTGATATTTCTGATTAATTTTCTATTACAAATGACCAAATAATGCTCAAAAATGTGTTTGACCTAAATAAACTATAGTAAATGTGACCCCCTCCCCACGTGATTCCATCTATGAAGAGTATTTGATTCCACTATTTCCGGAATTTTAGGAGAAGAGTGTTGGAGTTTAGAATTTGAGCCTAATTGACCCCTTTTGGCCCCAAATCTCAGGTCCCTAGGGGACCATATAATTCACAATTTTGATTGACCTTTGGCCATGAAATGTCTCTGCAAAATTAGATTAGGTCACTGGAGACTTCATCTCAGGTGACCTTAAAACTGAGTCCTTCAAGATTACAGAGAAAGTGACACCCAACTTCAAACCAACACATATGTACAGTGAACCACATTATACAATTTCTTTGATGTACGTTACATGTAAATGATCTAGTTACCTGTGTCTTCTGATGCCTGCAGTTTCATTGACTGATTGCCTGGTGTAATATAGCTACGCCTCTACCCCCAAACACACGTGTTTCTATTCAATGTCGGAACAAACAATGCGGTTTGATTGACAGCTCTCGATCAGTTAATTATGAAATAGTGCAGGGGTAGATATTATGTCAGTGATAGTAATCCCTGGCGTATGGAGAAGGATTAGGCTATTACTCTGCTATTTTCTAAAATAAAGGGAGATATAAAACTTCAATATGGCATTTTATAATTGTCCCTATGACATACAATTAAGAAAGGAGTTCATCATAATTGCTATTGCTGCCTGAAATATGCATTTTCATGAATAATCATGCAAAAGTCTCTGCTAGCTACTCCCATTTTATTGAAAAATAAGTAAAAAATTGGTAATAATAGACAATATCGCTTGGCTGGCACTCAATCTCTTACAAATACATACATTTTAGAGAACAAGAAATGTTAAACAGTTTTTTACAGAGAAAAAAAAAACTACTGCTATAATAAAGTTAAAATAACCAGAATTCATTTAATAAGGATTATATCGTTTCATAATGACATAGCATCAAAGATTTGAAAAATATCATGTACTTATACATGTACATCACGAATAATCACGTAAAAGTCTCTGCTACCCCCATTTTATCAATAAGAAACTGTTTTTCCTCGTATAGATAAAAAAAAGTCAAAATATAGACAATATTGGTCTGACCGAATACTCAATCCATAACAAAACATACATTTCTCTGTTTTCGCAATTCTTTTAGTGATATTGAGCATTTTGCTAGAAAATATACCTTAAAAAAATAATAAGCCAATTACCTCCCTTTATCCAATCCCAATGAAAACTGTTCATGTGAACATTTAAAGTCAGTTGTCATTTTCAACCCTTGACGGTATACATGCATCTGATCATACTTACATAAGATATTTAACAATATAATGCTTTAATCAAGAAATGCCTTGGAAATGTATAATGCTAATTGGAATTTCATGTTCGGCAATTAGAGTAATGGGTTATATTAGGTGCCAATCTTTCTAATTATCATAACATTTATGAGACCTTTTATGAGAACTCTATTCGTGGGGCCACGGTGGCCTAATGGTAAAGATGTCCCGACATATTACCACAAGCCGTCCACCTCTGGGTTACAAGTTCAAATCCTATGTGGAGAATTTGCCAGGTACTGACAGCTGGTCGGTGATTTTTCTCCAGGTTCTCCGGCTTTCCTCCACCATCAAACCTGGCACGTAAATGACCCTGGCTGTTAATAGGACGTTAAACTAATAAAAAAAGAGAACTATATTCTACATCCGAATTGTACATCCGAATTGGAACACATATGGTACCAGGTAATTAAATTATTTTAAATCCTTGATACTGCTGAAGGATATGAAAATCAGTTTAATAAATCATCACATTAAAGGATCTATTTGTAGCTTTTATATATACGCAGAAATGAATTACTTGCTACATCTTTCATGCTTTTCTTTTGTTTTATTAATCATATTTAATTTTCATATTGAGGAAGATTACCTATATATATATATATAAAGGTACTAGTATTTAAAATAGTTACCGTTTCGAAGGTTATTCATCACAGATGAAAAAAAATGTCAACAGCAAGCAAATCATAATTAAAAGTCTATACCTTAACCGAAATGGCTTTTAAGTTCAATTTAAAAAAAAATTATTTAGAAAAATTTTGAAAACATTTCTCTAATTCAAAATTTATCTGGTTTCTAAAGCTGATAGTGATACGGCTGTTACAAGTTTGACATTCACTTCTGTATAGCGAGTGTTATAACTAGGTCTCCTTTTACCTAGATACTGTATGATATTTTAAAAAAACACCAGAAAACTGTTGTTATTTTGGAAATAAAATGTCAAAATATCCTTAAAGGCTCGTGGTATTTCAAATTTTATAAATTTAAGTTTAATAAATTTCAAATGATGTAGCCATGAGTGTAAGATTATATTTATCACATAACTAGTATTAATCAAAACATAGTCAAAACTCCAGTGATTCTGACAGGACAGTGGCGTAGGAAGATGAAACGTAATGGGGGGGGCAAAGTTCCTCAATATTTCATAACATCCCCCCCGCGCCCCGCACCCACAGGAGATACTCGATATACTTTTTTCATATATCATTACATATAATCATTGTACACATCTATAGACAGTGGCGTCGCTAGCGGGAAATTAATTTGGGGGTCGGGGGGTCTCCCCCGGCAAAAAGTTTTATTATTTAGAATGGCAAAGATGAGTTTTACGATGCATTTCGTTGAATTTGCAAGCGCCTTAGGCACAAGATTTTCGTGTTTGGAGGGTCCGAGGGTTTTCCCAGGGGAAAAAAATTACGATTTAGAATGGATGAGATGAGTTTTACAATGTATTTTGTTGAATTTGCGAGCGCCGTAGGCACGAGATATTGGTGTTTGAGGGGGTCCAAGGGTCTCCCCGGGGAAAAAGTTTTACTATTTAGAATTGCTGAGATGAGTTTTTCGATGCATTTTGTTGAATTTGCCGAAGGCGCGAGATTATGGCTTTTGTGGGGTCCGGGGGTCTTCCCCTGAGAAAAAATATTACGATTTTGTATTTTGATGATTTTTAAGCGTTCTTAACATGATAATTTTTCGATTTAAAGTTACCTGCATTTAGAAATGATAATTGTGAGTGTCGTCTTACCATTATGCAACCCAGCTCGATCTGAACATACCGGATTCACACCATCGGCACATTGTTGTTTAACTCAAAATAATAATCAACTGATTGTCTTGCTAAGACATATAAACAAATAAATCTTTTAAGAAGCATTTTTTGAAATAGTATAATCCCTTGATGGACTTTTTTTGTCTTGTTCGTGTGTATTGAATTTTCATTATTAAAG
>SAYR01006028.1:57768-75611 GCA_004382745.1 Argopecten irradians irradians
ATAGGATTCAATGGCCATATCATACTGATAATTCTGACAACATTTGACTCATTTTCTATTACAAATGACCAAATAATGTTCAAAAATGTGTTTTCCCTATAAAAACTATAGAAAACTTGACCCCTCCCTCCCCAAGGTTCATATATAATTCATAATTATTGTAAAGGACCTTAAGACCTTTACATCTATGAAGAGTATTTGATTCTACCATTTCCACAATTTTAGATGAAGGTTTTTGAAGTTTAAGCCTATCCTATTTGACCCATTTTAGCCCCACCCCTCAGGGCCCTGGGGGTCAGTTATGGGAAATATGTTAATATGATTTATTGACCATTTCATACTGATAATTCTGATTCATTTTCTATTACAAATGACCAAATAATGCTCAAAATGTGTTTTACCTAAATAAACTATAGTAAACTTGACCCCCTCCCCACGTGATTCCATCTATGAAGAGTATTTGATTCCACTATTTCTTGAATTTTAGAAGAAGATTGTTGAAGTTTTAGCCTAATTGACCCCTTTTGGCCCCAACCCTCAGGTTCCTAGGGGACCATATAATTCACAATTTTGATTGACCTTTGGCCTTGAAAGGTCTCTGCAAAATTAGATTAGGTCACTGGAGACTTCATTTCAGCTAGGTGACCTCAAAACTGAGTCCTGCATAGACTTCCTTTCAAGATTACTGAGAAAGTGACACCCAACTTCAAACCAACCCCTGAGTGATAGTAACCCCTGGCGTATGGAGAAGGATTAGGCTATTACACTGCTATTTTCTTAAATAAAGGGAGACTTAAAACTTGTATGTAGCATTTTATAACTGTCCCTATGACATACAATTAAGCAAGGAGTTCAACATAATTGCTATTGCTGCCTGGAATATGCATCTTCATGAATAATCATGCAAAAGTCTCTACTAGCTACCCCCATTTTATAGAAAAAAAAGTAAGAAAAATGGTAATAATAGACAATATCGCCTGGCTGGCACTCAATCTCTTACAAATACATACATTTTAGAGAACAAGAAATGTTAAACAGTTTTTTACAGAGAAAAAAAAACAAAATAAAACTACTGCTATACTCAAGTTAAAATAACCAGAAAATGTATAAATCTATGTAATAGATGTATACATGTATGTATGTACTTCATATGATTGCAATTACTATACATACATGTATAATGTATATGGTATGTCGGAGTGAATGTGTATATGCCTGTATTATGTAATGTACTATAAAATGTCTTGAAAAATAAAAAAAATTATAAAAAAAAGAAAATAACCAGAATTCATTTAATATGGATTATATCGTTTCATAATGACACGGCATCAAAGATTTGAAAAATATGATGTAATTATACATGTACATCACGAATAATCATGTAAAAGTCTCTGCTACCCCCATTTTATCAATAAGAAACTGTTTTTCCACATGTAGATAAAAAAAATGTCAAAATATTGACAATATTGGTCTGACCGAATACTCAATCCAAAACTAAACATACATTTCTCTGTTTTTGCAATTCTTTTAGTGATATTGAGCATTTTGCTAGAAAATATACCTTAAAAAATAATAAGTCAATTACCTCCCTTTATCCAATCCCAATGAAAACTGTTCATATGAACATTTAAAGAATATAAAGTTTTTAATTTAAAACCCACGTACCCTTTTACAAGTAAGTCAGTTATTTGATGGTATACATGCATCTGATCATACATGTACTTGCATAAGATATTTAACAATATAGTGCTTTAATCAAGAAATGCCTTGGAAATGAATAATGCTAATTCGAATTTCATGTTGGGCAATTAGGGAAATGAGTTATATTAGGTGCCAATCTTTCTAATTATCATAACATTTATGAGACCTTTTATGAGAACTCTATTCGTGATGTCACGGTGACCAAGTGGTAAAGGTGTCCCAACATATTACCCCAAGCCGTCCACCTCTGGGTCACAAGTTCGAATCATATGTGGAGAATTTGCCAGGTACTGACAGCTGGTCGGTGATTTTTCTCCGGGTTCTCCGGCTTTCCTCCACCATCAAACCTGGCACGTCCTTAAATGACCCTGCATGGCTGTTAATAGGACGTTAAACTAATAAAAAAAGAGAACTCTATTCTATATCCGAATTGTACATCCTAATTGGAACACATATGGTACCAGGTAATTAAATTATTTTAAATCCTTGATACTGCTGAATGATATGAAAATCAGTTAAATAAATCATCACATTAAAGGATCTATTTGTAGCTTTTATTCATACGCAGAAATGAATTACTTAATTGGTACATCTTTCATACTTCAGTCTTTTGTTTTATTAATCATATTTAATTTTTATATTGAGGAAGATTACCTACATATATATATATATAGGTACCAGTGTTCAATCTACGATTATTTTTCGCGGGTCCTTTTCAATGGTTTTTGTGAAAACAATGGGTCCCACAGTGTTATAGATACCCATTCCCAGAAATTTCATGGGTCCTTCTAAAATTCTGTGAGTCCAGGACTCGGGATGCGCATGTAGATTGATCACTGAGGTACTAGTATTTAAAATAGTTACCGTTTCCAAGTGTTATTCATCACAGATGAAAAAAATGTCAACAGCAAGCAAATCATATATTTAAAAGTCTATACCTTAACTGAAATGGCTTTCAATGTATCAATTTTTTTTTCCAAATTGTTTTTTTGATTTAGAAACATTTTGAAAACCTTTCTCAAGCTGATGAGGCTGTTACAAGTTTGACATTCACTACTGTATAGTGAGTGTTATAAATAGGTCTCCTTTTACCTCGATACTGTATGATATTTTAAAAAAACCCAGAAAAATGTTGTTATTTTGGAAATAAAATGTCAAAATATCCTTAAAGGCTCGTGGTATTTCAAATTTTATAAATTTAAGTTTAATAAATTTCAAATGATGTAGCCATGAGTGTAAGATTCTATGTATCACATAACTAGTATTAATCAAAACATAGTCAAAACTTCAGTGATTCTGACAGGACAGTGGCGTAGGAAGATGAAACGTAGTGGGGGGGGCAAAGATCCTCAATATTTCATAATTTCATAACACCCCCCCCGCACCCCGCACCCACAGGAGATACTTGATTTACTTTTTTCATATATCATTACATATTTATTGGGCGTCCGAGGGATTTGAACATACCGGATTCACACCATCGGCACATTGTTGTGTAACTCAAAATAATAATCAACTGATTGTCTTGCTAAGACATATAAACAAATAAATCTTTTAAGAAGCATTTTTTGTAATAGTATAATTCCTTGATGGGCATTTTTAGTCTAATTCGTGTGTATTGAATTTTCATTATTAAAGGTTTGAACATTACATGCTTGAATGTTTTAGGAAAAGCGCAGCGAAATATTTTCTAAAAAGTTCAAAAATGTGTAGGAGGACCCTTTTTTCTTTCAAATGTGAATTTTTAGAACATTTCACTCGGCGAAAATGGGGGGGGGGGGCAAAAAGACATGTTTGCCCCCCCTGCCCCCCTCCCCCCGCTTCCTACGCCCCTGCAGGAAAAAGGGCATCCATGGTGCTTAGTTTAAAGTGCACCTTGACCTCAATAAATGACCACCAGATCAGAGTCCAGGGGCATCAAGAAGATATCAACATCTTCCTTTACAAGGAAAAATCTTACAAATTCTCTTGAACATTGTTTATTTAATTCTAGATCTATTGAATCCTTGAGAGAATAGCCAGGGCTTAAACTCTGGGTCAAAATTGGGATTACTTTGTTTAGTTTCAATTCTGTTTTATGTAAGAGTGGCGAATCAGGCTTGGATTCGACGTGTCAACCGAGATAATCATACAACATCACAGACGTCAGTAATATAGATCTACGACGCCACAATAACGTTCGTCTTACAACATTTATGACATGACCGTATACATGTATAACATTGCTAAATGGGTCAGAGTGATATTATACATGTATGCTAATTTTCACAACATGGGTCAATCTGATGATTCCTGTCGGCATCCTAATTATTACGCAGTAGTTGTCTATCACTATACACAACACAGCAAAATTGTGAAATGAATTTTCATTAATATTATTGCCCTCACCCACCCAGTCTATACAGTAACTTAAGCCTAAGCAATTATTATGTGTCATGTAAAACTGCAGTGCATACAAATGTCCATATCTACATGTAATAATGTTGATCATATCCATTGTCAAACTACATATACATTGTTACCATTTTTTTTTCTGGTTTGTTTTCTTTAGTTGTTTAATATTCAGATTACTCAAAGACGTTTCGGTACCTTCTGAAAGTCATTTCGCCCTGTTCACTTTATGATACCGAAAAGATTTCCGCATGTACCGAAATGACATGTAACGAAGCTAACGTTACGTACGTTACATGTGAGCCTACGCACTACCGAAACGATATATACATGTATGTGCATGACTTTATGGTTTAACTACTAGCAATTTAATCATATGCTCAAACAATATTTTAGGAGATACATATATATTCAAACGGCATCTGCCTCAAAGTCGGTAAAGTTGTCAGTTTACGTGCTGTTAAGCCACGATTTAGAACACATGCATGGTTCTGTTGTCAGACAGTCACTCGCGATGGTGATCATAAACAGACTGTAAACAGTACCTATTACCTAACGTTATATTTGCAGGCCTACAAAAACAATCAAATATATCTGATAATACTAATATCCATCGATAATGATATTGATGTCTATAACAAGTAAAATGAACAATTACTTACCTGATAATGCCGGATTTAACTTGAACATCAAGGCGGCTTCAACGTTTTTACTCAACCGGATACAAACTATACACATTTCTTATAGGGGGCGCGATAGTCTGCGCCATGATTTTGTGCGTTCGAGACAGTACAAATAGATTCATTTCACTGTTGCACTTGTTAAACGCATTTTGTAACATAAATTTGATGTTTAGTGCATACATTATTTACTCATTTTATAATGTTTAGTCACTTCTACAGAAAATTTCATAAATATCCCTCATTTTTAAATGGTACATTTGCCGGTCCAATCGTTCAGAATAGCTCAGAAAGAAGGCGCCTTGGACCCCGAAATATCTCGTCTGTTGTGGAAATTTACCGAGAACCTGCGAAATACCACCTTTATTCATGGCTGTATTGTGGCCGTTGTATATAACATTTCCAAAAGTAAGAACTACCGTTTTGTTCAGAATTACAAGGACTTTTTATATGTAGAGTTCAAGCTTCTCAGCTTTATTAATTTATTTACTAGGATAGATTAAACAGAAATCAGTGGTCAAAATGCCGATTTTTGGGGTTTTACACCAAAATATCTCGTCGTTTTGAATTTTCACAGCGAAGGTGATTATATCAATCGATAGATCACGCCGTGATTACATTACATTCAAAATTTCAGCAAAATATATCGTTGGATTTCCTTATTACTCAAATCGCGGTTATAAGCGGGTTGATAGCTAAAAGTTGTCGTGTTAACATTTCGTTCCGAAACGTCTCCTCATTTCATATTGACCTAATGTTATTAGGGAGGGAACCAAGATGTCCATTGTACCGCTCAAAACTAAAAAACCAAAATGAGTAAACTGGTCCATAATCTCGAACACAGCTTGCCAAATGCATATGCATATGCATAATTGGGGTTACATACTGCTTGCCATATTCTGCCTCAAATTCCTTACAGAACTTAAATATGTGCAATTCAAATTCCTTAATGTCTACTTCAGTAATGTATTTTGATGTTATTGCTCTGCTAGCCAAAACAAAATGCCTCCATATTTCTAAATGTTTGCTTGGATTTGGATTCAATGCATAAATGGAAAAAAACGTTAGTCCAATTCATCCATTGTTCTGCAGTAAAACCTCCAAATGATGAAGCAATCTTCCTCGGAATAGCTCCAACATTACATGCAACATCTACTGCATCAACTTTTGCCTGAATATCTTTTAAGTGATCAACTTTCAAAACATTGAGGTCTATCCAAATTTTTATCATTTTCTTTGCTGTTCCTTGGAACAAATTGTGCATAGGATCTACAACAGACATTCTAATTGGGTCAAAGTATATCAATTCACAAATCTTAGATTTACGAATACCAAATTCGCTTTCCAGTTCTTGTAACTGAGTCTGAGTTCTTGCAGTACCTAACTGTTCTATCACCCTTCTGTGATGTTCCAAAGAACGTCTTGGCCAGTTTTCTACATCAAATCCACTGTAATCTGTATGTCCTACTCCACCTGTAAACTCCTTAAAACATTTAGAACAACCAAATTTAGCATTGTAGCCTAAAAATCCACACAATTTCCTTGTTGCAGGAATATCACATCCAACACACAAGAAAGCAAATTCAAAAATATTGGCCTTTTTCTTACTATTGAAAGATGTCATCCAAAAACCATTATCCCAAGCAATTTTCATCTCATTTACTAAAGGTTCTAAAAAGGAATTCATGCTAGGTTCCCCATTCAGATCTGGTATAATGCTAATAAGGATAACATTTTTCAATTTAAACCTTTCTTTTCTTGGCAAGTTCATGACAACAGCATATAAAACTCGTACAGAATAACGTACATGATAAAATGGTTGGAACCAATCCAAATTTAGCATAAGTCCATGGTTTCTTTTGGTACATAGAAACTTATTTTTGCTATCATTTTGGAATTCTTTCCAAACTTTTCCATCATAAACATCTGTCAAAAAGCCAGCTTGTTGTTTTCTTTGACGCCATTTCTCACAATCATCCTCAAAATGTTTTTGGTGCACTTGTCTATAAAGAGTTTCTTGAATAGGCTTGTAACAGTAGGTTTTGAAAGGGTAAAGCTTCTTCTTGCCACTTGAAAGAATGACAGTTTTTAATAATGGTTCTCTACATGCTCTCCGCCTTACATGTTGAGGATGATTTGGGAAATTTACCTTGGAACATAATGCAGAAATTTGCTCACCTTCAATAACTTTTATGCATTCTTCAAATTTATACAATGCGTAGCACTTTTTACAAACAACAAACCTTTGAAAATTGTCCTTTTGTAAACCTAATGTTCTCCAAAGTATGTACACTGATGAAGGAAATGTCGCTGCTACTCCAGCAATAAGACCAGATTCTGTTCTTAAAACATTAAAAAAAGGCAGACAGGAAAGAGAGTATGGAATTAAGAGCAGTATCAGCAACTAAATTCAGTGCTTGCCAAGTACATGAAAATAAACAAAGCCAAAATACAAGGGATGTGACTTTTGAATTTTGACTTGATTTACCCTGTAATGATTTATCCTTAACAAGATCCGATTCAATATCAAGTTCAGAGACATCATTCCAAATCTCATCATCTGATTCCGACATATCACTAAGTAAATCTGAAGAATGGACATTTGCTCTAAGTTTGTTTTTCAATAAACTCTTTAAATCATGTTTCAAAAGTTCTTCATTATCTTCAGAGCTTGACACATCTGTCTGGGTATCATACAGATCATTTTGCAAATGTTCACTTCTATTCCTATTTCCTAGTACTGGTGAGTTATTCATTGAACATGTCCATTGATTATGTAAAAAATATTTAGCCACATGGCTTTTATAATACTGACTAGAAAACATCTGCTCACATCCTGGACATTTCTTTCTGGTAGCCTTTTTCTTATAGACAGAATGCACATGAGAGATTTTCCGTTTTGAAGACATTATAAATAATAATACCAAATAAATGAAGTTGGTTAATAGTTTTTATATCTCTTTCTATAAAATTTTAAGTGCTAATTGTTGTGCTTTCTTTCTTTTCTCTCTCTCATCTTCTAATTGTTTCTCTAATCTAATAGCATTTGACTTGCTAGCATTACCAAAAAAATCTTTAAAATGTTTTCTTTTATGTACAATTTGCAAAGAGTCATCCCTCAAATTCTGTTTAATTTCTTTTTCAGTCTCTGAAAGATCTACCTCCAAGCAAAAGTCCAAATAACTTTCACAGTCATCTTCATCTGATGTACTGAATGGACTTGAGGGTCTCGAAATTTCTGTACTTGACTCTGTGATCCAGTCTTTTGTTTCCTTCAACTTTTGCCTCTGCTTTATTCTTTTTCTTCTTCTTTCCTGTCTTTTCTGTTCCTTGGTATGTCTTCCCATGCTACTGACCTGACAAAACAATATTTAGAAACAAGATTTAGTTAAATTACATTTTTTTATAAAAAATCCTAGCTAGCTACATATAGTTATACAATTGATTATGCTATAGGTTAGTCACTGCTAATGTGTCTAAGACTGAAATCTTTATCAATGATGTATGCAGCATGACGGAAATGAAAAACATGACTTTATAACAAGTCACTTGCGACAACCCCTTCATTATCCATCAAGTGCTTTCTTCCTGAATACAAACTTTCAATATAATATATTATCATTTTTTTATATTCAATATTTATCAAGAGTTCTAATAGCAAGAGGTCTAAGAGTTTTTAGATCATCAAACACCATTGGCATTTATAAATGAAAAAGAAAAAGAAAAGATTTAATACATTTTTTAAAGTGAGGACTTAGATCATATTATATTTCAAAGAGACAGGGCAATGTGTTTGAGGGTAAAAATATAACAACATTTCTTGGGCAACCCTTCCTTTACATCCATACAAATTTTCAAAGCCGGTGGATCTGAAGAAGTTTAAAATGTGTACATACATAATATACACACAAAAATATGGTATATGTACTGAAGAGCTGTTATCGTATATCAGCATCGCAAATTGTCATCATGATTGTAGAGAAGAGACGACGATATTGTTAAAAAATTTCATATCTACGATATTGCCGTTGGCCCTACCCATCATGTTAGTTGGACAGTAAACTGACATGGCACTGAAAACATGTTAATTGAATTTTGCATTGACAACATAGTTAAACAATGTTTAAAAGTATCTCACACAGAATAAGTCAGTGTTTACAAAATAGGAACACAGTTATACAATGTATAGTGTGGTCATGTCACCATATGTATGCCATACTCTGTCGTGCATATTGTTACTTTACATCATTTCAGCATTAAAAGATATATCATACTGTTACAACTGATTAACTTATCGACTGTTTTAGACTTGCTATGAAAAAAAGAGGATACAGTTAAAGCATGTAAGGAAAAGGTAGTCAATAAGCGACATGAGGGAAAATGGATTGAGATTATATAATGATATTACAAATTTCCATTCTAATGAAGCTGAAGTGTTGACATGCAGTGGTTTCCTAGCTACCCATTAGAGCCCTTGGCAAATCTGTCTGTTTTTCAATGTTTCTGGATACCTAGTGATATTTACACAGCATGATATATATTGTATCATATACCAAATTAAAGATAAATTAACTGTCGATTGAGAATATTCCCACTGTCACATCTTATACAGTTTGTTTATAATCTGACTTTTTCTGAAATTGGGTAGTGTTTTTCACAGTAATACAGGGATTTAAAACAACACACAAAAAAGTACCCATGGGGACTTAGATATCATTTTATATTACTTAGGTTTTCATATTAATCGACATATACTAAATGAGTAATTAACACAAGGATATTGAATGCAATTTGCTGGGTATTTCAATCCCTTTCATATCAAACGTTTTGTACTACCCGAGTTTGTTTGAGTAGGTTGGACTGTATATAGAGAGGGAAATGTCTATAGAGCCAAGTGCCTGTGTTCAACCAGTTTTGCTTGAATGCTGCAACATTCCAAATTTGATAAAATATTATAATTACCCTTTGTCATGAGTTTCACAAATAAACTCTAACAGCCATCTGCCATAATTCAGTAAAGTAGTCTAGACCTTGTACTAAAACTGATGCTGTCAGACCTCAAGATTGAAACTTTATTTCTGAAAGTAGAAAAACAAAAATGCTTGGCTGCATGTACTAAGTGTATATCAGAATACTTATTGCATGAAATTGAAAATATAAATAAACTCAAATTGAAAGTTATAAGCTGTCAAGATTCTAAAATCCATGGTTCAGAAATTTGCATAGCTACATGAGACAAAAAGAATATGATAAATACATATTCAGGGATCATTTTGGTTGAGAATATGCATAGATTATTTTTTATATTTTGACAATTATCAGAGGGCCATTAATATAATAAAGAAATATAAAGAAATTTTCTGAATCAAAGGGGTCATTTTAGAAAAGTAGGGGCTAATGGCCACAGGGACCACTCCAAAAATAATCTCTGCATATTACTTAATCATTTATTTTTTCATTTGTATATCAACTACAAATCAACATATGAATATGTGCAAGGTATTTTAATTGCTGGCATTTTGATTTTACTTGTAATGCATACATGTAACAGAGGTATAACATGGTGCATGTGGGAAACCATTCAAATGACATAACTGGAAACACGGTGGTATGTCCAGTAGCATATGTGAGACATCAAATGTTGTTTTCCTGAAAAAGAGAAGAGAACACTTAAATAAAAAAGGAATAATAAATAAGGCTACCATCCCAGCATTTTTTCATGTTGATGTCAAATACCTCCAGCTTGGTATTTCCTATATTCTATCACAATTCATTGTTTCTGTGTTCTCTAATACATATCTTGGGTTTAATACCTGGTACTCGTTTATGTTATATCCCACATAGATTAGTCAAGTCGGCTGAGGCTGTATCACACATAATTACGTGCCATGGCTACACATTTTACACAACTCCGAACTGCAGCTATATATAGGCTACATGTATATGATAATGAAAGGGAAAGTAACTTCCATCATGCTGCATTCTGGAGGAACTAAATATATTAACAAATGTATTTATGTTACATGTACATGTATGTGTGTAACTAAATGATAAAGACTAATGCAAGTATAATATTGTGTACACAAGTTACATACATTTGATATTTCAAAATATAAAATGAAACGTAAAACAAGATGTAGTTACATGTACATGAAATGTCTGTCCGTTTACAGCTTAACGGTGGGCACCATTTTGTCCGCCTTGACTCTTACGTATACCCGGTGTCTTCTTTTCGAACCCAAAATTTACACACTAGCCATTCATTTGTCTGCGAACGTAATATGCCCATGAGCTCGGCGCCAAATATGCATCACATAAAGGGACAGTTTCGTATTTAATCTCCACATTTTTTGCAAGTTTCGTAGGCCTAAAATCCTTTGAATTGTTTATGGAGATCGGTTCTACTGATGAATTCTACACCAAAACAGACTTTTCCTTAGAAGTATTCGATTCATTGCAGGCTTTCAATGTTGGTTATTACACTGTCCGAAACTAATTGCGTAAGAAACATGATACCTACCGCCAAAATTAGACTGGCGCAATTTGACCGGTGCCCAGTCTCCGCAGCATCATCAACAAAGGCAGACCGCATTCCCCACATTATATTCCTACACCGAACTAACTATCTTTCTGAAATATATACATCTAGTGATTGATACACTTGTTACATGTTATGTACGGACGGTATATTTTACTGTAAACCAAGGATTTATAAGTGTAAACAAATATGACATTATACAACAATTCCATGATGGTCCATCGCTAACTTACCTGTGATCTTACTTTTGACACCTGACGAGAGCTAATCAACAACGCGTGACAGGTCACTAAACACCTTTCTTACGTAATCTGGTTAGCCCCCTCATTAGTCTCGGTTGACCACGCGTTTTAGTTACTGCAGTAAGTATACAGGTATAGAAATTTACGCAGCACGACATTGGCAATTCGGAAGTATTTTGATTTGGATACTAGATATTTGGATTAGACATAGACATCTTCAGTCTCATTTTTTTCGTCTGACCCGTGCATGATTTATTTTTCAATTAAAGACACTAATGATTTAACTTGAGCAAAATACATGTATCAACAAGTCGTCGGATGTGCTGTATTATATGAAAGCTGGATGTATTTCGTCAAAAATAAATGGATCGATTTCAGTTATAACGCAGTTAAAAGATGCATTAACATATATGCAAAAAAATCTGTTTAAATCATACCTTAATTTGTATTGACAGGCCTAGGTTATATGAAAAAGTCAGAAATTTATAAAGCGAGTTTGACAAGTAGACATTCAACGACACGAGACGGGTTTTGGAAAATCCTTGGTATAATAATGATGTATATGTGGTTTCTACAACGTACGTGGATTATTATGTACATTTTATTGTGTATAATTATGCAGTAATCGCGCAGAGATGTTCATTTATCTACGAGAGGTAATATGTGCATGGTATAAATCCCTATTTTCAAGCGCATTCTAAACTCATATCTGTGATTGAGCATGATATTAATTAGGTATCGGACATGTTCACTGGTATTTGTGTATTTAAAATCGATATTTACCAACAGATAGTTTTTATAAGATGGCATAATATAATCATAATAATTATAATCACCACTCTATCTTATGCGAGTAGAGTAGGGCCCGTTGTCCTCGTGACGTCACAGGTCAGGGGTCCCGAATCGGGGTCAATTGCTTGGGGCTTCAGGTGTGTTCTAGAGAATAGTCGCATTATCTCCAATACCGTAACCGCTATGAAGCTCGAACTTTCTCCATTCTAAATTTTATCCAATAACGCATTTATCAAGCCATATATGCCAAACCATTCCGTGTACACTTTAATGATACTGGGTATAAACCAGTTGAAATGTTGATTGATCCAGGTGCTTGTATAAGGATGAGAAAAGTATCTGCTATGGTATTTTGTTATGGCATTGCAATATGAGAATGAAGAAATAAGTTTATTTTTTATTTAAATATATCTCTTCATCAAATGTCCATATTTAAAAAAAATCGCTGGGCAATGCCTGACCAAGTAAATATCTGAACCTTGGATTTTTTTGTGATTTCTTGTTGGAAGACATTGAATCTTTAGTAATATTGACTTGTTCCAGATTTGCAATTCTTGTAATATATAGAACATTAGGTCCTCATTGGGCTTGTAGTTTACAAAACTTTAACATAAGATGATAATATTGAATGGTTTTGTTCCTTTTTGACATTCATTTGTTATTGCAATAGTAATACCAACATTTAACAACATTCTCTTACGTTTGAACTATTTTACTCTTAAGTTTTGCCTTTTGTTATGCTTCTTATATATTGAAAATAAACATACAATACATAATTTTAATAAGTTAACATGTATTTGTGTTTTTATTCCTTTCGTCTTTCGAGTGTGTATTGCTAAAGTCATCAAATATCAGGTATATCATTTCCAAAAGGTCATTTATTTCGTAACTTTATTTAAGCTATATCATAGTTTTAAACTCCATGTTTAATTGCTGAAGTTTACTGGAAGATTAAACTTGAATTATACGTAATTTATTCTTGAAGTATAATTGCCAATTTTATGCAAATTATTCCTTAAACTTTACATATAATTGACAAATAAATTGCAAATAATTGTCAATTAAGCGCATATTTTCATGCAGTGCCAGGTATCGATCAAAAACATATCAAAGCATAGAAAGGCACACCAATAGCTAGTGGAACAAAATCCTACAAATGGATCTAGTGAAAGCAATACAGGAAGAGAAACGTCTTACTATTGCAAAGGTCAGCTTCCATCAATATACAGTGTTTGTAATTATCCAGATAACATTATTCCGGATAACAATTTCAATATTCGTCATCATAGCATAAACAATATTCATCATTTCATCAATAACTGGTCTTTAATCATTTATACATATGTGTTATTAACACGAAAAGTTATATAAAATAATTTATTTTGCTTTTGTTGCATGTGCATTCAGTACCTCATTTGATTGCTATTTTTATATTGAAGTAAAATAAGAAACTCAAACTTTTCAATGGTGGCAATGGTGTAAAGTCACTTTTTACAAATCCATGTAATTATCAAAAGGGAAATGAAAGATAATAACTTCTTTGCGTGGTCATATATATCAATCATCTGGTCCCTAAATAGCTACATGTATATAATGCCTTCCATCTGCAGTCGCGTGTTCATGTCGGATATACCAGATGTAGACTAGTAAAATAAGATTGTACAAAGTCTGAAACATCGTAGCAAAGTGTATGCAAGTATGTTGTTAGTCTCAGGTAGTCAAATTTGGGAGTCAATGAGTCTGTTTACATTGCTTTTAAATAACTTTAATAAAGTATAATTCCATATTATGTCGAGTTTAACATAATGATATAAACTAGAATAGATTATTAAAATATTAACAATTATGGCCTGAACAGACTCATGGATATCTGCACGCTAGCCTAGAATATATTTAAAATATTTTCCCATAGCCATGAGAGAACTTCACATTTATCAACATTGAAAGTTGAAAAGCAATATGACCCTAACACTGGGCCCTTAATAATGTTGACAAATGAGTAGGAGTTATCTCACCATTACAATTAATATATATCGACATCAACAAATAAAAACACCGCTCAAGATCAATATATACCATCGTGAAAGAGAAGGACAATAACACGTATATATAAATTTAAATGAAATTCGGAAAGACTTACTGAATAGTATACCAATGATAAATTACATTGCTAAGATTTATCATGGAATCGCTTGATTTGGGAGCCAATCGCCGATCTCACACTCCGTGCATATTTGGTCATCCCTTTTCGATTAAGGTGGACGTTATCTTTTGAATAAAGTTCTTGTGGATTCTGCCAAAAACCTCGATGTTTCCACCATGCCATATTAACTTTGTCATTCAACATGGATGCTAATGAAGTGTTGACCGTCGTCAGCTTAGCATTGTACACGCCGTCGTCATTGAAGCGAGGCAGTAGCTGTCCAACTATAACTATGCGAACAGAGGGCACATTCGATACACTACATGCCAGGTTAAAAATAGCTTGAGCTAACACGTCCGGATCACAGCGTGGTTTAGATAAATCGTTACCGCCAGCTTGTATGAATGCAATGTCGGCAGGGAAAGAAGTGTTTATGTCCGATGGCAGTTGTAAAGATTTGGGACCCGGTAATACAGTGCCTCCACCTAAGCCAGAACACGATATCTGAATCACATTCCCATCAAAGTTGAAATTATGAAAGTTATTACTAGATGTAGATTCATAATCTCCAAGACGTCGCACAAAAGAATGTCCCCACACTAACGCAAGTAAAACCATGATTTTTGAACAAAACACTTCGTGAGTAGAAGTAGGCGGGATGCGTCGTCCAACAATGGATAGGGAGAACATTCAAGGATCAAAGTTACCTTGAAAGAATTAATCTCCGTCCGTTAACAGTCCAAGAACTCTGCTCCAGCAACAATCTTAATACAGCAAAAGCCATCATTCAATTAACATTGAAAATTGAAAGAATTTTTGTAGATTATGTATAATATTAATTAGACACACACAAAAATATTCACGCTGGCTAAGATGGTAATGCGATAGTGAGGCCACCGAGGACAAAGAAAGGTCAACGCCCTCAGTGATTGGTCCGGAGGCTGTAAGCAAAGCATCTGATTGGCTGACCAATCAATTACTCTCTCACACTGACCAGGGGTCAAGCTAATTTGGGGAAATTCCATCACGCAGGCACATGTACACTGTGACCTTGCATGTGTGTATAAGTAAACACACCTAAGGGCGCGGGGCCCCACTTACAAATTAGGAAAGTAAAAAATGAAACAGCCTGACATAAATCTATTTATTTTACCATGGTAAAAAAATGTTATTTGTATGTATTTTAAAGAGAGAAATACATATATTGTTAGGGGCTTTTAAGTGTATTTCGCAACCCAGTGTCGTGAGCATCAGTGTCGTTTCTCTTTAAGCTTTACTGAATCACAATGCACTGTCACTGTGTATTTGAAGAAAACTGTAACACTATGCATATGTATCACTTACGTGATTGATGCATGCTGTAAACTTTGACCTTGAATACATTAGTAGAACTTTAATACGTCTATATATACCTTAATTCAGGATTCGAACATTAGTTGTTTATATCTATACTATGTAATGATGACAATATGATTGTATGATACAATCAAAGTTAAGGAGTCTTTAGACCATCACGGCGGTGCCATATCCTACTTTTATCACGGTAAGTGTTATATAGTATATACGATTCAGATTTGCTGCTAAATATTCATTATTATTGCCTAAGGGTAAATACTGAGGAAACGAATGTAATCTGGATTGGTAGCAAGAAGTTTAATGCTGACGTGTACCATTATAGATGGAAACTGTAATGGGGAACAATCAAATTTACATTGCTTGGTATTGATTTTTCAGTAAATTTGGAAGACTTGAATACTTTAAATTTGAAAAAAAAATCTGTTCTGTTATAGATAGCAAGCTGTTTAATAGGTCAAAGAGAATCTTAACACCTATAGGGAGAGTAGCAGTTCTTAAATCTTTGATTATTTCAAAGATGAAACATTTATTTATATCTGTCCCTACTCCCATAAAACATTATTAATTCACTGAATAAAAAGTTTTACAATTTCATCTGGCAATCACCAATCGATCGAATTAAACGCTCAATAATCATTCAAGACTACTGTGAAGGCGGGCTTAAAATGATTGACCTGGAAATTTCATTTATGGTTTACATGGTCTACATAGATCAGGAGAATACTTACTTCTGTAGATAGTGAATGGCTAAATTTATGTGAAGAAATACGTCGATCAAAAAATACCTGATTTTGGAACTATTTTCTTTGAAATTAAATTATTAGGACACAAAATAAATTTTGGAGAGATGTCTTCGAAGCATGGACCAACGTAGAAGAAAAGATAACCATTAAAAGCTTTGAAGATCTTTTAAAATCGCCAATATGGTATAATAGAAACTTTAAAATAATAATGATCATTTTTACTATAATGAGTGGTATTTAGAAAACAGTTTATGTTGGAGATATATTTCAAGATAATGGTGAATTTTTAAGCTATGCAGATTATAAAGATAAGTTTAACATTGTCACTGGAAGTTTTTACAATATAGAAGCATATAGAAGTCGATAAAAAGCTTAATGAGAGATTATGATATCACACCACATCATTATTCTATTCAAAAAACCTTTTATTATAATAATGCCTTTTCACATTAATGTATTATTACAAAATAAAAACGGAAGATGAGACTTGTACAATATTCTCATTAGTCATAAAAATCATAATAGCAAAGCAAAAGAAAAATGGCTTTCAATTAAACCATCATTCTTCACATCAATTGGAAAGCTAGTTATGCTCTCCTTTTTAAAACAACAACAGTCAGTAGTATTCAATGGTTTATTTTTAGACAAATTTCAAGAATACTTCCACTTAACCACTATCTAAAAAATAATTGGAATTGGATAATGTGAATTATCTAATGTATGCCAAATCAGCAAGGAAACTATAGAGAAGTGTTTTATGAATGTCAATCAAATATCACAGAATCTCTGGCGAGACATACATAAATGGATCTATTCAAAACTTCGAAATTACAGAGGATTTTATTCTATTTGGAAAGACTTCGGTTTTTCAAAACTGCATTTCTGTTAATACCATTATTATTTGGTAAGACTTCAGTTTTTCAAAATTGTATTCCTTGTTAATATCATTATGTTTTATGCTAAATATTTTTATATTATACCTCAAAGGAAACCCATTTTAAATAAATTTATCAATTATTTTTCAAATATATATAAAATTGACAAAGTTATAGCCCAAAGAAGAGATGAAACTGAGAAATTTGAAAAGACGGGGGAAGTCTTGTCACATTATCTTAATTTATAAATCAAAATACCGTAAACATATCAACAATATGTTCGTATACATTTGAGTAATACTTTTTTTAACAATTCTTTTTTTTCAATTTCATTTTTATCAACAACAAATTACATATACAATACATGTACATTCAAACTTAT
>SAYR01006028.1:75636-90925 GCA_004382745.1 Argopecten irradians irradians
GAGAGAGATAGCTAATATAATAAATAATATGATTAGCTCAAACTTTTGATATAGTGGTGTATATGATGTGTAAAAGTAACTAATTTGTTAGTAGGGTATGTATTTTGTAAACTGAAGAAAATAGTCATTATTCACTATCGTATCTGCTCTCTGTTCTTGTAGTGAGCGACAAGTATCATTTTGTCACGCGAGATGGAATGATTAGACTTTTAAAAAGCGTGATACATTGTTATTATTTTTGTTATATGTGTGCTATAATATAGTGAAGAGTATGATAATAAATATATTTTATCTTGATAAAAAATCCTATATTATATATGGATAGGAATATTATCGTTTCGACTAAACACGTCGTACATTGTAAAATATAGTACTATAGCATATTCTATCGGACTATTTTAGGTCGTCTCGATAAATGATGATATATCGTGTTAGTGAAGTAGCCTTGCACTCTGTCATGCATTATTATTAGTGTAACGTCGGCCACGAAACAGCAGAATTTTTAATTAGATGGCTTCAAGATATTTATCATATGGGGCTTATATCGTCTTAATGACGGCATTTGTATATATGTATAGGATGATTTTGAAAGGAAAATTATCGCTCTTTCAACGATAGTAACCGTTTTTATGACGATGTACTAAAATGTGTTTATTATAGCCGCTAAAGGTAGGCAGGTTAGAAATTTGGAGTCTAAGGTTTCCACCCTTCTGGTATATAGTACCATGTAGAGTATGATTTTATCGGTTTTTTTTTTAATCTAGACTCTTAAAAGTTTGAAAATGGTCTTAGGGCATCTGATGGGTCCATGATTATATAATCTGTAACTAATTCTCAGATCCCTGTGGTATATACATGCATTATATTTTACAGTCTCTCATAAGTCTGGTATAGAATGGCCTCTTTAATTTTAAGAAACTTTGTTGTAATTATTATGTAATGTTTTAAATTGATGGTGAGACTTAAATAAAATATTTGAACTTGAACTTGAACATCATATAGGCTATGTATAGTAGGCTTACCTTAGCCTAGCTCATTATCTCTGAACCGTAGTCGACACTACCCGTAAATCATGATCAAAACCAACCGATAGCGCTAAAGCTAGGGAAATTCGTTGGATGGGACTTGATTTTTCATTTATCTAAAGCAATATCATACTTATGATCAAATTAAAGTTTGATTACAAAAATCTTTAACAAATGCTATATACTTCATCATTGTAACGTTGTAACGTGATAGTGATAGTAATTTCCTGGAGTATGTGGATGCTGTAACAAGACTATATTGTCGGTCGCTTACTCAACTGTGGATATTTTGACACGTGCTTATCACTCTTTTCTTACGTAATCTGGTTAGCCCCCTCATGAGCCGGTTGACCACGCGTTTTTAAGTCAGCACAAGATATTACAACGCAGCACGACATTTGGAATTCGGAAGATTATTTTGATTTTGGTATCTGATATTTGATTAGACATTGGACATGTTGAGTCTAATTTTCCTTCTGACCCGTTTATGATTTGAAACTGAACAAATGTGACCAAGTCAAGTGCATTTGTATTATACTAAAGTATGAAAGCTGAATGTTTTTCATCAGTAAAATAGATAGAAAATGTTTCTCGGTAATCATGTATCAATGATTCAAAACCTGGTATGTAAAATAAACCTTTCTTTGCAGAATTAAATGACAACAAATATGTATATCTGGTAATAAGAAATGGAATTAAATGTGCTTAAATTCACACGAATATATGAAAGTCGTAAACGCAATTAGAAGATGCATATATATATATATTATATATTTTTAATAATGCCGGAAAGATTTTATGAAAAATTAAGAAATTACAGCTGGAACAATTTGAAGTACACAATGTATGTATAATTTACTGGTCATTGAACACATGCAGACATACATAATTTTAGTTGAATTGTATGAGTTTTGCCTTTTCGTTTTGATCCATTTCCAAATACGGGACTCTTTCGAAGTCTTAGCAAGACGATACATGTACCTAAAACGTACATGTAAACGTCTCTCATGGATTCATTGATGCATAAAGCATTGTATATCATCACTCTGTATATATGTTTATAATAACTGAGCTTGTATCTCAATGATATAGATTTTTTTTCCAGACATTGCAGAGCCGATGCTCGAATACTACGAATGGGTGCGGAGATAGACAAAAAGAAACTCTTTTTTTTTGATACGTTATGTAACCAAAATGGTAACTTCAACTCCAACATGGAATAAGGAAGTATGTAAAAACTGCGACTCCGAGGAATG
Source organism: Argopecten irradians irradians (assembly GCA_004382745.1). Classification (NCBI taxonomy): domain Eukaryota; kingdom Metazoa; phylum Mollusca; class Bivalvia; order Pectinida; family Pectinidae; genus Argopecten; species Argopecten irradians. The sequence continues at coordinate 77,918 of SAYR01006028.1, forward strand.
TATATCGATCCCATTCTCCATTTCACATCTATATATAAGTGAATTTTACAAAAGCAGAAGAATTGATTTTTTTATAAACGTTCTCGCGACATATGGACCCGATCTATGTACATGTACGTATAAAGATAATCTTTCACATGAACCTTTTTTGACACAATACAATATTAAAAGGTTTGAGTGTCTTTTGAAATGGTACTTCGTGTATTTTTGAGCTATTTGAATATAGTGAAAAAGTTTTGTTTAGGGCCGCGGTAGTTGTGAGATATGGGATTTTAAAAATACAAATCAATTTAGAGTACATTCAGTTATGGTGAACTGGGTATTGGACCATTTATAATTGAACTTTAAATAAAGATAATTGATTATTGGTCAATATGATTACATCAGAGAAAGTAAAATGATGGTGTAATGTATACATGTTATGCCACGGTTTTGTAAATGAAATAGAGTAGTCGCCGTACTTATCATTTATACAAATGTTTTAAACGGATGTGGTATGAGTACAGTGTATATACATGTATAGAACTCCCAGTTCAATAATAATTGAATCTAAAATGAGTAAAAGTGTGATCAATTTTCACAAAATGGAAATAACGACATTGATATCCACCATTACAATCTGTTATATAATAACAAATCATGTAATTTCGAGGAAAAAAACCACCACCATATTAATCGATAATGACAGGATTTTGATGTGTTAATTTAGAACAAGTAATCATGAAGTCAAGAAATTGTTTGAAAGATATATACATGTAATACTATTATCAGAATTAATATAACCCAAGAATAGACAAAGCTGTGGTATTAAATCATCCACCTTTCTGAATCGTTTAGAATTTTCATCCACACAATTATATTACATTATATTATAATACTGTAAATAGATTTTTAGAAGACCGACCCAGGGCCACAACCTTGACACCTTTAAATACATTCATTTCGTTCATTCAATCTTCAATTCCTCTGATAGAGATGCAAATAATAAACTCAAAGAAATACAAAAAATTACAAAAAAGAAAAAAAATGTTCCAGATATAAAAGTTCATGAATTTCAAATAGAAGAAGGAAGAGCCAGGGGTAATCTACGCGTTCACGTAGCGAAACGTAACCGTTCTTTCTTATTGTCTGTCACTAGTAGAGGATAAATAGTGTTGGCCATTTTGTGAAATGGTTCCTCTATGTCTTTTAGATGATCATTACGTTGCCCGAATAAATCCGTAAAAGCTTCATCTGACTGACTGTTCTGGTAGTATAAAACATTGATACCACATTTGTCGAGGCTCAGTCATAAATTTGTCTCTTAAGGAATGAGTGACACGGCACTGGTCAGATAATTCTTAATGATGTCGTTCGTCTTTTCCACATTTTGAGTGGATAGTACCATTTTTGAAAAATGCGCGCACACATGATAGATCTGATAGAGAGTTAAAATGTTTCTGGTGCGAAAAAATGCACCGGATTGTCAACAAGATAAATATATTACAGCAAAGGTAACATTAACAAGCCAACAGATATCATATATAGTCTATATATGTAGTGATATCTGTCCAAATGTCTAAATCGGGGGACGGGACATATTGAATTTTAAACTCTTTCATGCGTACAAAGGGGAGTAAGTCATACAGGCTTGTAGCTTATCACACTGCAGTTGCCGTAACTGGGAAATTTTTGACATGCTACACGTCATCCGACGGACAGACACACATGTATAAACGCCTTATGAACATTAGTTACAACATAGAATAATTACACTATAAAATTCTTATTTTTATGCTTCATGGTTGTTTACAAAAGTAGATGGACCACATTACAGATGTCCATATACTGTACCTGAATACATCACATTACAATTATTAAATACCAATGCAAAATGTGAAATGGGATGAATGACCAATGTTCTTGTCTAAATAATACAAATGGTATCATCATCATCATTTCTTTTATTCCTCAAAACTGAGATACAAAGATTAAATACAAGGTAAATATATGCATTTGAAACTATAGTAATTAATACATGTTCAATTGTATATTTATATTATGATGATTCTGGTATTAAATATCAGGTTTTATCAAGATGATATTATAAATTACTAGTAATATACATATATACTTTCTTGATGTATGGTATCAAGTTGACTACAATAGCATAGAGACTCAATCATGTTGTTGATTCATAACACAAGAATAATTTTACATAATCATCAATAGAAAGACAGTATAGCTAATATATAACTCGAATCATTCAAGATATTGAATATGACATTAGTTAAAGTACATTATTGTATAGACCATAAATAGATCAAATCATTATATAGTAAAATAACCTTCTAAATATTAATTATTAAACTCCCTAGTCATGAGTAACACTATTTAAATAGGCATATTGCGGTGATATAAAATATCAAAGTCAGTTTTCAGTGGGATACAATGGCACAGAAAGCGCATTCCCAGCACCAGGAGTTCATGTATTCGTTCCTCTGGAATACCCAGGCGCCCATAAATCCGAGGCGTCCCACCCAGCAATATATGCAACATCTGTTCTTCATTCAAGCCTGAGAGGCATGCAGCGAGTTCGTAACAAGTGTCCTGCAAATCACCAAAGTAGGCATCTCTGAATAGCTGAGTGGCCCAACATTGCGTCACTAGATGCAGCACAGCATCCCGATATAATTCGCCACACGATACACACACTCTTATCACATCTGTATATGGAACACACACCAGTATTTTCATAACATGTCTCACGAAATTCAAGTGTTCGGCTGTTCCGATTGTATTTAGCAGAACATAATGTTTTTTGTATGTGTTGTGTACGTATTTAAACCTTACAAAGGTATTTAAACCTTACAAAGTCTTTATCCCTGCTTAATCGAAGTTGAAGTTCTGTGTTCTCATAGTTTGAGACAATGTCTTTAACAATGGAGTTCCACTTTGTTTTGTTCGGGAAATATCCATAGTTTATGTACGTAGAAAGAAATTCTAACAGATTGTATTTACCAAATAATGTTATCACATCCGGTATAAATCCGCTGTGCCTAAAACGCTGATCGACATCACTAATGCTGTACTGAACGCGTCGAATGAATATTTGCTTTGCCTGTGACGTTGGCGGAAGTGAAACTAGCACACCAAAAAACATTAGTTTTCTTTTATCAATTTCGGCCGACATTGGATGTGTTCCGATGAGACTTTCTACCATGTCTGAACGGGTTTGCTTTTTAAGACCAAGTATCCGTTTGGCTACATAATGTTGAAATTGGGCTATTTGTACGTAATCCATATTTAACATGTTATTCCAAAGTTCGCAACCATATAAGGCGCTAGGTAAAACTACTGATTTGTATAATTTTGTCACTGTAGATGGATTAATCGTTGTGAGATCATTACCTTTTCCGGAAAAGGCGTTCAGCGCATTTCTCCCTTTCCTACAGGACTTTTCGATTTTAGTTGTAGATCGCAGTTTCGAGTCAAGCGGAATTCCCAGATGCTCCTGAACATCCCGTGTCGGTATCAGCTCGTCACCCATCCACCATTGTATCTGATGTGGTTTATCTCGTTTCTGATTGAAGACAACAACTGAGCATTTACTATAATTATACTGATATCTCCAGCGTTGAGCGTAATCTGATGCCACATTTAACATATCTTGGAGAGCCTTTGGGCTTGTTGCAATGAGTGTCATGTCATCAGCAAGGGTTGGATTGCCACAATTGATATCGTAGATCATAGCACCACATTTCAGTTCTTCTAGTTGTTGTAATAGGTCATTGATAAAGGTTAGGTACAAAAATCCGGAGAGTACCCCACCTTGCCGGACTCCCGAGCGCACGTTGTACCAATATGAGCGTACTTGATTTACACATACACAACTTTTGATATCTGTATAAGCGGAATTGATAACGTTAAATAGAGATCCCGTTATGCCCATACGCTTTAGCTTGTACATTAGAGCCCCATGCCACACTGAATCAAATGCCTTTTTCGTGTCTAGGAATGCCGCGTACGTTTTACTGTTTTGTTCCAGATTAGCGAGAATTGTTTCTTGAACGCTAAATGACGTTGTGATACATTCCAGACGGCGTTGAAATCCTTGTTGTTGTCGCTGCGGAAAAGGCGTATTCGACATTTCACACTGCGTTAATAATCGCTCGTATATCACTTTTTCTAGCAGTTTATACAAGACCGGAAGTAGGGAGACCGGCCTGTAGCTATCCGGGCTGTCACGAGGCTTATTGTTCCTTTTATAAATTGGTATGGTCAGGCCCATCCTCCATGTCTTCGGTACGTATCCTTGAGACTTTATTGCGTTGAACAACTTCATAATCATAAGAATGGTTTGTCTCCCTCCATATCGAAGATGTTCGTTATTCACTTCATCGACGCCGGGTGCTTTTGATAATTTCAATTTTCGAATCGCAGCTTCTATTTCACGAAAAGAGAATGACGGAACAGCTATTGGGTGTTCTTTCATTTGACCGTTAAAATATCGATCTGTAAAAAATCCCTTGTCAGTATATATATGCTCAAAGTATTCCGCAAAACCATTCGCGACAGCCTTTGGTTTATTACAAACATACTGATCAATCGTTAATTTGTTGCATACTTGCGATTTCCTGTTTTTCTTTCTGGAAATCAGCTTCCAAAATTCTCGAATATCGTATTCTGCCGATTCTTCAAGTTCTCGGTCACATTTGTCAATACAATTGTTAAAGGCGGTTTCGTGTTGCTTCCGGAAGTTAGCTTTAGCTTCTTTGTATTGTACGTATGACGGGTACGATCGCCCTCTAGGCCTTCCGTGGTTGATCCATGTATTACGTTTATGCCTTGCTATCGCGTGTGCATTTTTCACATTTTCATCCCAATAAGGCTTTTGATAACTTTTGTACCCCTTTTCCGGAATAGTATCTCTCGCTGCCATGACCATGGAGAGGGTGAGTATTTCAGTAAACATTTCGATTTCATAATTTGAGTTAATTTCCATGTTTTCAAGCAGCGTAGTTCTATTAAGCAAGTCTAGTTGATAAGCTATTAGTTGTTCCGGTGAAGCTTTGTACCACGCTGTCCGAAACCGTCCACGGTCTATACCGTCGGATTCAGTATGAATATTGTTCTCTACAATAATGTCACAAGCGATAGGTAGGTGGTCAGACGCAACATCTGTATCAGCTGTAGAGAATACGCTGACGTTTTTCACCGCTTTTGAGCTTTTCTTCACGAATATATAATCTAGGACAGTTCTGCATGGCGAAAATGTATATCCAAATCCTGTTGTATCCTATTGAGGAAAAACGGTATAAAGCTAGTATATTAATAATCCGAAATAAAAGGCCAAAATAAATAAATTCAAAGTAAAATCAAAATCATTTCTATGGAATATATATTCAGCCACTATAGGGCCTTCTTCAGTCCGAAATAACACTAACACAACGGTGTTGTTTCATGTTTGTTTACATCTATTGTGTGCAGGTACGAAATGTCTTCGGCCCGTTTGATGTATAGCGGGTATTTTCGACCAACTGCCTATGTGCACTAAACACCCAGTGTTTAAACAATGGTTATAACACAAGATACTTTATCAGATAGACTCGTGTAGCCATAAACATAACACTGACGTATCAAAAGGGGATATTATAATGCAATCACATGCCAGGTCGACGTCAGACTACCAGCTTTTCGAGGTGGCAATCGACAAGAAAGGGTTTGACAATCGAGCTAAGGGTATGTTATTGTTTTGTAAGACAACATCGTACTCACACTATTCTGTAGACATAGTGCCCCCCGCTATTACAATCAAATCTAATAAAATACAAACACAGATTCTATTATCATTACGTTTGATAAAAGGATGAAAGAAAATCCACTAGGGCCACGTATCCACGTTGAATCCTTGATAAAGACCAGTCAAATTGCTCCCCCAAAATTTCACACCTAAGGTCATACTCGCCCCAAGAGCACAACACTTAGCTTACGTATAATGTATACTGGGCGAAATGTCGTATACACTGGATGCAGCAAGGTGGCAGAATCTACACGTGGTCGTGAGTACACGTGGTATAAAGGTTCACTGATTGGCCCCATCGGGAGCTGTCAGATCTCTATCACGGAGTGGTCATAAGGATCTGTATTTTTAATCAGATTTCTATCAAATATTGCTGTTCAAGTCGTGGTTCCTGTGTACTCTTTATCGGGGTTTTGCAGCCCGAATATTACACTGTGTTGGCAAAGCGATCGTAACAGTTCTGATTTACGTCTATAAGCTGTACGAATAGTGGTAGTTCGTTAGACCGAGCGTTTAAATCACCCGCGAGTATAATTCTCCCATGGCTGAGTAGTGACTATACAAGTCCAGTTAGGACATCGATGACGTCATTGTACTTTTTTGTATCGTTATCACTTGGCAATATACAGCACAAATATGATAGTTGGGGTGCTATCATCTACCGTTAAAGTCGTCCCTACAATCCTATCACTTTCTATACCCTCAATGTCGTGTGTGTTGTAAGTCCACTTTCTATTAACCATAATAGCAACTCCTCCTTTTGACACAGGTGTGCGATCCACGTCTTCTAAATTGACAGACGGTAGAGCCAAATAATCGCAATGGATGGAGTCTAGAAATGACAAGGAATGTCTGCTAAATTTATGTTCTGTAATTACGACAATATCAGTTTTTCGCTGATTCAATAGTTTATCAAGACACATTGCGGATGACATAATCCCTCTCACATTCCAGACCAGCATCGATAGTATCATTATATTAAGAATGTACGCCGCGACTCCCGGTTTTCGGTACTTGGTTGTAGACGTAGTCATTGTCCAGTGTAAGTATCGGCGAGATAGTCTATATGTTGCCCCCAGTGCTCACTTCCATTTCTATTGTAGAATTCCCTATTATCGTCTTGTCCAAAATTGGCATTCATACCATTATTCCCCTCCGTTCTATTATAGTACTGCCGATTGTCATTCCTGTGTTCCCAATCATACGCATTCATCCATCGCCGACATCTTACTGCATCCGGCCACAAATTTGGATCCTCTAGTTTTTCAGAATCAGCTTTCACGACGTTTATTTTTGCGGACGCAGTGCCGTTTCTACTAGCAAATAACCGTACTGATGTTACCGTAACCCCTTTCCGCTTCATATCGTTCAAATTGTAAGAGTTTAGCTTTCCTTTTTAACAAATTTTGTGATAAAATTTTAAATACCAGAAAAGATGACTGTGGAAATATTTTAGCTTCTGATATTAGAATTGAAGGTAAGAAACTTCTCTTATTCTTTATACGGTCCAAACAATGACAGACCTGATTTTAATGAAAACGCGGACAGAATTATTGTGAAAATCCTTTGTGGTATAATTATATCATACATCAAAAGAAACAACAAATCTGTTTTTTTGCAGAATGGTTCAGGAAAGGAGTAATGTAAGGTCAAGTGCCCTAAATTCGTTAGGGACCTGTTTTCGTCATGTTTTCATTTTTGCTTATATCTTAAGAACTATCGCGTGATTTCATAAAGAGTGTCGTCTGCCAAAGCAGAATTGATTAAGGAAGATTTGTCTTGCTTAAAAAGATTGTGTGCTCTAACCAAGTATTTTTTTTCAGTTTTTGTGATGCAGACTTGATAGTAGATAACCTTAATTTACTATTCATTAAGCAATATTTGTTTAAAATGAAATGTTTAGGAGATATCAATTTAATAAGTTTAAAAAATCATATACAATTTGAACTTAAAGTTTTCGCTTAACTCCATATAAAGTGAATTTCTTTTGAACTAACCAAATTCAGTTCTCGTGATGCTGATTTGATAGTAGATAATCTTATTTCACTATTAAAAAACTTTTTATTCAGCGAATTAATAATGTTTTATTGGGAGTAGGGACAGATATAAATAAATGATTCATCTTCGAAATAATAAAAGATTTAAGAACTGTTACTCTCCCTATAGGTGTTAAGATTCTCTTTGACCTATTAAAAGCTAACTATCTATAACAGAACAGATTTTGTTCAAAAAAATACAATGTGCGGAGATTTTATCATTATTATTAAGAAATAATTCAGACATACGTGGTATTGTAGTTGATAACTATGAATTACTGCTCCCTCAATTTGCAGACGATACTTCTGTAATTCTTGATGGCTCAGAAAAATCTTACTTTACTACAGCTTAAATATTATGCCAGAGTTCCCGGACTAAAAATGAACTTCACCAAGACCCAGGTAATTTGGACTTCGCAATTCAATCACATGTTTAAATAGCGCTTTAAAACACAAACGATTCTTATAACAATATATTATATGAAGTTCTTTGGTGTGGTACAACAGACAAACTTAGACGTGATGTTATAATTAAGTCATCTAAAGAAGGTGGGTTAAAAATAATATCTTAAATCTTTTAAAACAGGTCTCAAGGCAATTGTAAGGCGGATTTATAAAGATGATGCTAGTTGGATGCATATTGCAGATAAATATATGGATATATACATGTACATAATTACATGGAATTCTTATATAAAATGAAACCTTTTTGTGCTTCTAAATAAATCCCATGTTCAAACTGTTAACTATTTACCCATGTGAACAGTGAACCACTTAATCTGAGTCTGCAAATTTATATGGCCCCCCTTCCCCATCGTGTATGTGTTGCCTTTATATATTTGTGTGGGAGACTAAGTAAAGGCATAAAAAATAGCCAACCCTATACTAATGTTGAATGCATTATAAGTTTGAATGTACATGTATTGTATATGTAATTTGTTGTTGATAAAAATGAAATTGAAAAAAAATTGTTAAAAAAAAGTATTACTCAAATGTATACGAACATATTGTTGATATGTTTACGGTATTTGATTTAATAAATTAAGATAATTGTGACAAGACTTCCCACGTTTTTCAAATTTCTCAGTTTCATCTCTTCTTTGGGCTATAACTTTGATACATATTTATATATATTATAAATTGAAAAAATATTGATAAATTTATTTTAAAATGGGGTTTCCTTTGGAAGTATAAGATATAAAAAATATTTCAGACAGAGAAAACTCATGGATAAGTTTAAACGGAATAACAAATTTGAAACTGAATGATCACTATACCAAATAATAATGGATTAACAGAAAATGCAGTTTTTGAAAAAACGAAGTCTTTCCAAAGTAGAATAAAATCCTCTGTAATTGTTCGAAGTTTTTGATAATAGAGTCCGAACGTCCAGCTCTATTAAGTTATGTCTCGGGCACAAGAGATTCTGTGATATTTCGATTGGACATTCATAAACCACTTCTCTATAGTTTCCTTGGGCGATGTTGGCATTACATTTAGATAATTCACATTACGCTAAATTCCTATTTTATTTCTAGATATTGTGGTTAAGTGGAAGTATTCTTTGAATTTGTTTAAAATAACATTGAATACTACTGATTGAGTTTTGTTGTTAAAAGGGAGGAGCATAACTGCTTCCAAGTGGCTGGATTGATGTTGAGAATTGAATGGTTTAATTGAAATGGCAGTTTTTCTTTTGCGGTTTGTGCTATATATGGAGTTTTTATGACTAAGAGGATATTGTAACAAGTCTCATCTTCCCGTTTTTTATTTGTGTAATAATTTACAGTATATTGTGAAAAGGTTCATTTTATTATATGAGAATAAACAGGATTATTTTGAGATATGTATAGTGTGATTGGTTGTGTATGATCATAGATCGGGCTATCATTAGCTTTTTTATTCTGACTTCATTCCTATTATGTTCTTCTTATAATGGGTGGATAAAACTTCAGTGACAATGTTAAAGATGTATTGTATTGACATGGGGCATCGATTAGCTTAAAAATGTTGGCACTCATTTTATTCTTTGAAATATTATTCTTCTCTTTTAACTAACTGTTTAATCTTAAATTAATGACCTTACTTCATATATAGGAGAAGAATGAATGTATTATTTATTGTTTCAAAGTATTTCTTATATATTTTTCCATGATTGGCGATTTTTTAAATTAGATCGTTCTAAATTTAATGTGTTTCGATCTTATTCTTATTACGTGGTTGTTCGAAATGTTGTTCGAAGGACATCTCATTTCAAATACCTTTATTTTTGTGTCCTAATAATTTGGTAGATTTTCAAGAAAATAAGTTTTCCAAATTAGCTGTATTTCTGGGTCGATTCGGTTTATTTCACATCATTTAGCATTTCACTATCTAGAAGGGGTAAGATATCCCTGATTATTTGTAGACCATTTGTAACCTAAATGAACATCACAGGCTAATCATTTTCAGCCGTTTCGAAGTTATCTTGAAATACATTAATCATTACATTTCAACATTGCTTCCCTCAATGAACTAGTAAAACTGCGATTCGGCTAGGTTTCATTGCTTCAACATGAAGAAGGGTTGCTTGTGGTCGTTCGCTGACTCTTTGACCGGCGTGTTATTTGTAATTTAATACATGTTGGCATTGGGGTTGATACATTTGTTGACTTCCTACATTGTTATGTCTTTTTAACCAGCGCTTCAGTTGTTGGAACGGAACTTTCCTGCTGATTGTGTCCTATAGGTCGTATTGGTTTACTATTTTGACCTAGGTGGGATCAATTTGAAATGCTTGCATACAAATGTGATAAATTAGAGGTGGTGGTCAGTTAATTTGATGAATATAAATATCATTTAATGTCTGAACCTATTGAAGAAGATTTTAGCAGTGTCTTATGTATTTAATTTATAGATGAATTATCACATTTGTAGTTAGGATCAAGGGCCACGAGGTATAAATATGAGAAGGTGCCTGTGAGTTACGGATAGAGTGAGTTCCGGGAATTGCCTGTAACTCGGGGGGATTTGCCTATGCAAAGTCTCCTATTGCTAATAGAGTCATCGGAAAATAAGGTTATGGTCGCTGCTGACTATGAAGTGAAAACAAAGGATATTCGTATAAATCTACACTAAGAAAGTCATCTAACTTGTTTATGTTTGTAGAAATTACTTATATAGTTAACCACACGATAACGAGGAAGGGATTTTTTAGAGTTCTCAACTTTATCTTTTTTAAAAAGTGTAGGTTTACTCGAGCGATTTTAGTGAACGGCATCGTTAGGATTTATGCGGGGCAACTGCGATGTGACGGTTCACACGATCGTCATATAGGCCATAGCAATCAGGGTATGTTTGGCTTATACAATCGAGAATACGCAACATAGTTTAATGTGGTAGCAATATATACGTGAAAGGTTCATACGTGTAAGCTTAGAAACGATGATTATCTGAAAATACGCTCAATAGAAACAGGCTATATTTCAGTGACATATAAGCCTAACGAGCGATTCTGTGAGTGATCAAAATCCACGGCATTGAGGGTCGTTGGAACCGCAAACATTTCAAAGTCGATGTTGTCTCTACTTACTTTATACGGAGTTTTCAATCCAAACTCAGGTAGACAGAGAAGTTTACAGTTTCAAGAATAGCACAGAAGTCTTCCAGTGATTTGCGGACAAGTCCGCATTTTAACACGTTTTTAATTGGCCCCGGAAGCATGTTATTTGGACTGGCATCACATACCATAGACACAGGGGTTGGAATTTCACAACATGTTTAGTTTAATACATATTTAAGAATGCAGCTACAAACTAATTAATTAGACGGGAGTAAGCATTCAGTTAAATTCCACTAACTAATTATAATTGAGTTTTAAAAGGTTTGATTATGTTTAGATACCAACTATTCAAGCATTTTCACCCAATTCGTCATTTTTCTTCGAAACCGACCCTGCTCAATGATGCGAGCGGATTACACATTGGACTGCACTGCTAGTACTGCGCAGCAATTTTTTGTATTTGAAAGCTACATAATAATGTTTTTATGATAAAATCTAAGCATTATTTTTGAACTAAAACAATATTTCAAAACGCCTTTTTTTTATGTAACAACGCACAAAAGAATGAGTTATTTTTCGGAAGCTACATTTTGTGTGCCTTGGTGACGGAGAAGAACTGACTGGAGGCTGTTCGTAGGCTGTACATACAGTACGATATTGGTAAATGTTGCAAAATTGTTAATAATCTTATAGCCGAACAACATATAATTGATTTTTTTCAACGGCGAAATTTTTAAATTGTTAATGGAAAAAAAAAAAAAAAAAAAAAAAAAATATACAGTGATTGATTTCAATTTTTGTTGCTTGCATTGATGATGAAGTAAAGTTAATCTGTGCAAATGTTCACTGAACTGCTCGCAGTTCTTCATTTGCACGAAGATTAACTTTCTTCATCAGTCAATGCAAGCCAAAAAAAGTTGACAATCAATCTTAATTGAACGTTTATTCGTCGATTGGTGATTGGCCAGATGAATTGTAATTTTATTCAGTAAACTTAAAATGTTTATATTGGGAAGTAGGGAGCAGATATAAATAAATGTTTCAGTCTTTGAAATAAGTCAAAGATTTAAGAACTGCTACTCTCCCTATAGGTTGTTAGATTCTCTTTGACCTTGTTATAAAGCTTGCTATCTATAACAGAAGCAGATTTTTTTTCAAAATTAAGTTTCAGTCTTCCAAATTTACTGAAAAATCAATACCAAGGCAATGTAAATTTGATTGTTTCCATTAAAGTTTTCGCATTGATAATGGTAACGTAGCATTAGATTCTTGCTACCAATCCAGATTACTTCGTTTTCCTCAGTATTTACCTTAGGGCAATAAATAATGAAGATTTAGGCAGCAAATCTGAATCGTATATACTATATAACACTTACCGTGAATAAAAGTCAGATATGGCCACCTCCGTGATGGTCAGACTCCTTAACTTGTGATGTACTATACAGCTCATATTGATCATTACATAGTATATGATATAACCACTAATGTTGAACGTGAATTAAGTTACATATAGACGTATTAAGTTTTAACTGTTTCAAGGTCAAGTTTACAGGGCATGCATCAATTTACGTAAGTGATACCATAGATAGTGTTACAGTTTTCTTAAATACAAGTGACGTGATTGTGATCTCAGTTAAAGCTTAATTAAT
>SAYR01006028.1:100024-127697 GCA_004382745.1 Argopecten irradians irradians
AAACCTTTCATGCGTACAAAGGGGAGTAAGTCATACAGGCTTGTAGCTTATCACACTGCAGTTGCCGTAACTGGGAAATTTTGACATGCTACGAACGTCATCCCGATGGACAGACACACATGTATAAACGCCTTATGAACATTAGTTACAACATAGTAACAATGCAAAATGTGAAATGGGATGAATGACCAATGCCTTGTCTAAATAATACAAATGGTATGATCTGTTCATTGAACTGTAGAAGTAAGACATTCTAAATTGATTTTTTTTGGTACTGCCAAAAATCTTTTTCGGCTTTTATCTGTACTTATAATATTAAAGCCAATATATTGTAATTTTCAAAATGGTGGTAATTTATTGTGGCCAATAACAAATTAATAAAATCTCTTCTTGGTTCGTGTGTATGAAAACTGCGGCACATGTATAACTTTAATGTGAATATTAAACACATTTAAGATTGTCTATTTGAAGTACATGTACAATGTATGATAATGAAGCTATTTACATTGCACTACTTTTGAACATCGACTGTTAAAATGTAATAATATATAGAATGCAAATATTGATTATTGCATATAGACATGAAAGACCTATCCTTCATAACTAAAATGATTTAACTATAGGACAACATAAACGATACGTTTATGCATGTACCTGACACAGAAATAAACCAGCCAATCAACATCCTTGTACAGACCACAGGAACATACCAGCCAATCACTGTCCTTGTTTAGAACACAGGAACATACCAGCCAATCACTGTCCTTGTACAGAACACAGGAACATACCAGCCAATCACTAACCTTGTACAGAACACAGGAACATACCAGCCAATCACTGTCCTTGTACAGAACACAGAAACATACCAGTCATTCACTGTCCTTGTACAGAACACAGAAACATACCAGTCAATCACTGTCCTTGTACAGAACACAGGAACATACCAGCCAATCACTGTCCTTGTACAGAACACAGGAACATACCAGCGAATAACTATCCTTGTACATGACAAATATACCAGGCAATCACAATCCTTGTAAAGAACACAGGAACATACCAGCCGATCATTGTCCTTGTAAAGACCCAGGAACATACCAGCAAATCACTATCCTTGTACATAACACAGGAACATACCAGCCAATCACTGTCATTGTACAGAACACAGGAACATACCAACCAATCACCATCCTTGTACAGAACACAGGAACATACCAACCAATCACTGTCCTTGTATAGAACACAGGAACACACCAGCCAATCACAATCCTTGTACAGAACACAGGAACATACCAACCAATCACCATCCTTGTACAGAACACAGGAACATACCAGCCAATCACAATCCTTGTACAGTACACAGGAACATACCAGCCATTCACAATCCTTGTACAGAACACAGGAACATACCACAGCCAATTACTGTTCTTGTACAGAACACAGGAACATACCAGTCAATCACTGTCCTTGTTCAGAACCAAGGAACACACCAGCCAATCACTATCCTTGTACAGAACACAGGAACATATCAGTCAATCACTGTCCTTGTACAGATTAAAGAAACATACCAGCCAATCACTGTCCTTGTACAAAACCAAGGAACATACCAGCCAATCACTGTCCTTGTACAGAACACAGAAACATACCAGTAAATCACTGTCCTTGTACAGAACACAGGGACATACCAGCCAATCACTGTCCTTGTATAGAACACAGGAGCATACCAGTCAATCACTATCCTTATACAGAACACAGGAACATACCAGTCAATCACTGTCCTTGTACAGAACACAGAAACATACCAGTCAATCACAGTCCTTGTACAGAACACAGAAACATACAAGCCAATCAACATCCTTGTACAGAACCAAGGAACATACCAGCCAATCACTGTCCTAGTATAAAACACAGAAACATACCAGCCAATCACTAACCTTGTACAGAACCCAGGAACAAACCAGCCAATCACTGTCCTTGTACAGAACACAGAAACATACCAGCCAATCACTTTCCTTGTACAGAACACAGGAACATACCAGCCAATCACTGTCCTTGTTCATAGCCCAGGACTATACTTGGTAATTCTTTCAATTGTGTTGATGGGTAGTTCCCATGAAGCAGTTAGTGATCTTGTTCTATTTCAGATCGATTTAAATCCTCAGTGATGTGCTGTTTGAATAATCATCTCTGTCAAATACTGAAAATGTACTTATTTAAGCGGTAGTTTTAATTTTAGTGCTTTTCATGTACAGCACTAAAGTTAGGAGATTTCTTTATTTCTAGCATTGAACCAATGGGTTGCGCTAATTTAAATCTGCACAAATTAATATTTGTGATAAATTATGACTGCACTAAAAAAGATATGTTTACAGCTAAGTTGTATCCTGCTGGCAGGTCTTCAATAGTTCATTATTGTTATTTCAGGAAATCAGAATAAGTCAAGCATCTCTCAAAGACAAACAGCTGTATGGTTCACAAACATCATTGACAAATCTAGTCTGAATTGTGTCTGCCAAAGACAAACAGCTGTATGGTTCACAAACATCACAGATGAATCTTGTCTGAATTGTGTCTCTCAAAGACAAAACACCTGTATGGTTCACAAACATTAACTAAGAATCTAGTCTGAATTGTGTCTCTCAAAGACAAAACAGCTGTATGGTTCACAAACATTAACTATGAATCTAGTCTGAATTGTGTCTGTCAAAGACAAAACAGCTGTATGGTTCACAAATATTACAGATAAATCTAGTCTGAATTGTGTCTGTCAAAGACAAAACAGCTGTATGGTTCACAAACATTAACTATGAATCTAGTCTGAATTGTGTCTGTCAAAGACAAACAGCTGTATGGTTCACAAACATTAACTAAGAATCTAGTCTGAATTGTGTCTCTCAAAGACAAACAGCTGTATGGTTCACAAACATCATTGACAAATCTAGTCTGAATTGTGTCTGTCAAAGACAAACAGCTGTATGGTTCACAAACATCACAGATGAATCTTGTCTGAATTATGTCTCTCAAAGACAAAACACCTGTATGGTTCACAAACATTAACTATGAATCTTGTCTGAATTGTGTCTCTCAAAGACAAAACACCTGTATGGTTCACAAACATTACAGATGAATCTAGTCTGAATTGTGTCTCTCAAAGACAAAACAGCTGTATGGTTCACAAATATTACAGATAAATCTAATCTGAATTGTGTCTCTCAAAGACAAAACACCTGTATGGTTCACAAACATTACAGATACATCTAGTCTGAATTGTGTCTCTCAAAGACAAACAGCTGTATGGTTCACAAACATTAACTAAGAATCTAGTCTGAATTGTGTCTCTCAAAGACAAAACAGCTGTATGGTT
Organism: Argopecten irradians irradians; assembly: GCA_004382745.1. Classification (NCBI taxonomy): domain Eukaryota; kingdom Metazoa; phylum Mollusca; class Bivalvia; order Pectinida; family Pectinidae; genus Argopecten; species Argopecten irradians. Next base: position 103,386 of record SAYR01006028.1, read on the forward strand.
CATAAACATTACAGAAAAATCTAGTCTGAATTGTGTCTCTCAAAGACAAAACAGCTGTATGGTTCACAAACATTAACTATGAATCTAGTCTGAATTGTGTCTGTCAAAGACAAAACAGCTGTATGGTTCTCAAACATTACAGATGAATCTAGTCTGAATTGTGTCTGTCAAAGACAAAACAGCTGTATGGTTCACAAACATTACAGATGAATCTAGCTGAATTGTGTCTCTCAAAGACAAAACAGCTGTACGGTTCACAAACATCACTAAAGAAATCCATTCTAAATTATTCTAGTCTATTTAGATTTTTATGCAGATCTTTTAAAAACTGGACATAAATATGACATAAAAGTGTTATAAAATAAACAACAAATACCAGAAGAATAATTTCAAGCTACCTTTTATTGTGTGAATTAAGTATGATAACATATCGTTAGTGGAAATACATGACGTCCTTAATGTTTGTTTAGATGTAAGGGGCGGGGAAGGTTAATTCTCATAGGAATTAACAAAACAAGATCATGATATTTGATACAACCTTTTGTGAAAAATATCTCATTAAATGATAATTTTAAAGACATTTTCAACATTATCTTCCAAAACTTATTAAAAAAAATTGTACCAAATTTTCATAACCAAACACCGTACTTTCGGTACATATATAATGAATAAATGAAACTAATTAAAACATGGTAGAAAGAAAAGAATTCATTTAATTTACTGGCAGTTACCATGTATATTAAATACATGCAAAAAAAATACTGCAAGTGGTCATTTCATGATTTTACTCCATCAATACAAATGATACCATAATGATAAACCCTTCCTGAGGCCTCATAAAGTGAATTTCCAATTCAGGACCTTTTTATCTCCTTCTGGGGCCTCAATGATATATGATAATTGGGGTCCTAATTGATGATTTAAGGCTATCAACATTGTACCTTAATCATTAAAAATATCACCACAACTCCTCTGGTGTTAGGAAAACCTTCACAAGAAAATTCAATCTCTCTTGGACTGAAACGGTCCAAACTCTCAAACGGTGTGAGATTTTCACAACAAAACAAAGTATTTACAGAATTTTGTCACATTTATGCTAAGTATATATCTATGTATAATATATATAATGTATATATGCCGATACACAATTATACAGATGATAGGTTTATATCCAGTTTATTGTCACAAAGTTTATGACATTGAGTCATTCTAACACAATACATCATGCTCTAGAAATTATGACTGGTAGTTTTTTAAAAACTTGAAATATATATTTTATGTATTTGAATTCCTTTTTTACAATATAATGATGTAGCTATGGGGAGAACATAATAGTTATACAATAATTTTTATCATTATAAGATGAACATCATTTTTATCAATGTAATACAGTATGCTGCCCTAACAAACAGGAACATAAACGCCATTTATACAACAAACTCGCACGGACAACCGTGTCACAATACTTCTGCACATCATTTATAAACAAACATTGATTACAACAATAATGCAAATATAACTACCAGGTCAAGTTAACACAAAAATGAGCAAATATAAGTCATCCAGAAAACAACTGGTACTATGTACCCGATAGTTCAGTATAATTAGAAAAGTCCATTTCCTTATAAAACCTTTCACTTTATATTGAATCGTATTTCATACCTATAAATAAGACTCCAAGTCTATAGTTCAGATTTAAGTTGTAGGACATACTGTAAGTTGGTTTTACAGATGTCAACAACTGAATCTATTTCAGCAAAACAATAAAACGCACATAACAAAAGAAATTGGACAGCGTGAAAGACAAAAGAAAAATCCCAAAGGTCTGTTTTACAAATATTTGATAAGCCCCACAACTGTAACTTTATTACTTTTGCAAACATCACTTTTTTTAATTTTAATTAGTGAAGACTGCTTGAAAAGAAATAAAATAAAAATAAATTATGATTATTTAACCCCCTTTTCATCACCGATTGATCAGGCATATTAGTTCTAAGGAAAGCGAGGAGATTAATGTCATTAAGAGACATATTGATTAAACTCGACAAATATTAAAAGTATACCTTAAACATTTTTAAAATGATTTAGATCATTATTTGACAGCTTTGAAATCCATATGATATAATTCATCATTATTTTCCAAGTTTTCTTGTAGTTTTAATATGTAGACTCCCAATCAATTTCTGAAATATACCACTTTAAAATTTATATAATAAGAGTACATGATATGGTACAGAATTAAGTATGTCTTAAACATCCCTCCCCCCCTTTTTTAAACAAATAAATTTTGCAGTTTCAAAACACCTGTGTCTTCATCAACTATCTAAAAAGGGAAATTTCTTTCAATTCAAATTCTGGCTCAATTTTCCCCATCAGACCAGGGACATGAAATGTGGAAATAAACATTAACACAAAAGCAAGAAATTAATATCACGAAACAATAAGATTAACTATGTTAAAAATCAACACATGTATGACACGTCTAAATATACCACAATAATATCAGACTATCACAATTACAGCACTTAATAGTTCTTGATTAATATAGCCATTCATTTTATAACTCCAGAAATGAATTTATCATTTTATATCTTTTTTTTTTTTCTTTTTTTTTTTTTTTTCAATCAATTTCAAAATTCATCTATAATTTATATGTTTTACATGGTCAAATTTTGATAAAAAATATATATTTCTTAAATCTGATAAACTAGAAATATTCTATTTAACATAGACCCCAATAGACATAATATTTACCTGGAATTTGTTTTTAAACATTAAATTGAAATAATCTTTTAAATTTTGTTTCATTGACTCTATGTATAAAGAACAATCAATATTTTTTAAACCAATTAATTGATATTCAGCATTATTCCCGACTTTTTAAGCCATATTTATAAGCAAGGTTGAGTTTTCGATAAAGCTTATTTAGAAATTTATTCTTTGTATTTAGAAGTCATGATGTATTTAGAGTATTGTGGAAAAATCACGTTATGCAATATTTCAATATTTTCAGTAGCCAGGATTGAATGAAGGTATACCTGGGCATTATCAGTTTACCGGTAAGCCTATTGAAGGAGCTTACTGCCGCGGAATGACAACACTACATCACTATAATGTTTCTATCCTGCAGAGAAAATAACAATGAAAACAGCTGCATCACAGGGAATAGATTTTTGATGCATAAAATCCTACATGATCTCACTTTCAGAAAAATTAAAACCTCAGTTGGACTCGGAGAAAATTAAAACATAGGATTTTGGATCAATAATTCATCGCATGTAACATGGGGAGCAGGAAGGGAGAAACATCAGAAACACAGAATTCTCATAACTCTCACTCCTATCATATTGACATAGTTAATGCACCATGACAATAAAAATACTCATATTCCATAAACATATGTTTTTCTGTCTTCTCAATAATAATGTGGAAGGAATATTTAAACTACCAACCAAAATAGTGTCTTAGTTTTCTTATAAATGGTTTGGAAGGAATATCTATCATGTTAACAACCAAGCTAATTTTTTTCTGGCATTACTTTCCAAAATAACAAACAGCGGACAATACCAACAATGATGTAGTTGAAAAATAAGGATTGCTAGCCTGTGTATATTAGTTACGAGTCTGAAATGTTAATATCAAAATATCATTTCCTGTTAGGAATGACTAGGTTACAATATAATACACACTCTGTACTGTATAAGCACTATATGTCATTAACATCATCTCATATTTTCATTTTTTAAAATTTTGATAACACTATGAAATATACACACCAGTTACTGGGGTATCTACAAGGATGCACTCTGTACGAAATATAGGGCAATAACGATGCGACAAAATGATCATTTTGTGGACACTACAGTTGGAGACTACAAGTATTTTATCACATGGACATGAGAAACAGGCACTTCAACGATTCAGCATTTATTAGTGTTTTTTCCCTCCATTAACTACACTATATGGTATAGCTAGGCTTGGAGTAACTATAGTAACAGATGTACATCAATACGATGGCTAATACATAGTTATCTCCCTTATATTTGCACAATATTTACTTGAGCACAATATTATAGCAAACATTTATTTCACATACATATGCAATATCATATTAATTTGACCACCTCCCAGAGTGGCACTTGATTGTGACTCGAATCAGTACTTATGATGGATGAATACATTTTCTACCAAAGAAAATATTAAATTGTCTCCCTTTGAGTAACTCTTTAGAAGAATATGAGTGTTGAACTAATATACATATAAATGAAGAGGAAGCACTGTTCTGCTGTTTATGTAACGCCCACGTCCGGGCCGTCATCTCTCGTGGGTAGTCAGGAGAGTTCTCATCATCCTGTTCACATGCCATATATAGTCAGTATTATAGATCGCTGCCTCCCATTCATTTCCAGGCCAAACTCTTAATTAACAATACATGACATGTTTCACATGACATCTTAGACAAGATATTTCCAAAGTTATACTTTTTCTATATTTCATCTTGATTTTCCTGAATAATCTTTCTGATAAAAATATATTTTAATTTATCAGTATTTCTAGTACTGCTTCGATAGAGTGCCATCAAGTAATTGTATTCTAATTAACACCAAATCTAATCACCGGAGATAAAACAGTTATCAATATGTAAATCTTCATCAGATCGTATATCTGCACAAAGTCTTTGGCCTCGCACAAACACCAGCTAGCCTACAGCTATTCCTCATGTCTGGTATCAGTGTTTATTGGTTGTCTACTGAACGACCAATCAGGTGACATGAACTCGAAACATAATTTGGCAAAATGTACACCGATTTGTAACATTAAGTATCTCTGAAGTCCATTTTGTCTCCATCATTTTGAGAGCTATGATTCATATTGATTATTGTTACGAAATAGACAATGTTATTTCTTTGTAAGCTGATTCCACGAGCTTACACATACTCCCATCATGCACTTGGACTAAAATGGCTGTACACGTATTACCGTATGGACGAAGGGTGTCTATTTGATAAACACGATAATGTACATAGTTAACTGGAGCTGAACCTCCCTTATACCATGTGGCAGATGAAGCCATGGTGCTCCATCCTTCTCTGGTTTAATTAGGCCAATCAAACCACTGTTTGTCGGTGTACGTCCACTTAGCTTGAAAGGCAGAATATTGTGGCACAAGTTGAACTGTGAATATCGGTAAACCGAGTCAGCTTTCACACAGCGTGATAGAATCAGCGAACCTCAATTCACCGGCAGTTACGGTCAAATATCACATAAACCCTTCGGATGGGTTTATTTTATAACATTACGCGATTTCATTCTTCACATTGAGATCCAGGACCTCCTTCATCAATGGCTGGATACCTTCTGGATTCACCTTGAGCAAAACATGCGAGTGCTCTTCGTTCAGGTTACGAATGTCAGTGAGTTTCATCAAGAGTTTGGGATAGAGAGAGCGCACAAGACTAGAGGGGTACCTAGACTCCATGTAGCGTAGAAGGAGCAGGGCATACTTATCCTGTTCCTGGCAGATATAAGCTTTGTCTGTCACATTTGTACGATCCGGTGAGAAAAGAGAGATAACCAACAACAGAATGAGCATGGTCTCGTCCGCCTTCAAATCTATTGCTAAAGATTTTGTGAATTTCATGTGCTCCTCAAACAATCCGCCACCTTCTCCGACCTTGAGCTGGTCCAAGGACATAGCGTTGCTCTCATTGTCAAACGGATCCAGAAAATGTTGTTTTTCTTTATCAAATGTGATGACCGAGCGAATGATGAGTAGTTCTATACTGCCTCCTTTTAGCAGACTGATCTGGTCTGTCTGAGACAGAGATTTGAAAGATTTTATTTTCTTTGCCATGTCGATAACTCGACGTACACTCAGTTCTGCTATATTGACTAAGTCCAAGAAAGAGGCATTGTCTCGTGGGATTTCCGAGTCGATGCTGACCTCGAGGGACTGACGATATGCGCTGACGACTTCGTTGATGAGGTAATCTTCGTCAGGCTCCAAGACGCGGACCTTCCCTGTGTAACTGTTGGAAGTGCTGACATCACTGATCTGATTTTTCCTATCACATTCTCTTACTTTTCTGTAAAAAAATGAAAGAAAAATCCCATAAAATGTATAAAATTTCTTTATAGAAGAGTAAAACATGGTTACCTTGAAACTCTGGAAAGCAACTAAATATCTTCATTATAAGTATACTTTGCTATACAAAACATCTTATAGGAACACTGACTATGATAATAAAGTACTGTTATCAACAAGAATTTGTTGTACAATAAGTGTGTTTTGGTACAAACATATTTTACTGCACATGTATCAAGGAAATCAGATAGTGCAAGTAGCCTTAGATTTATTATTACAATCATTTCGAAATGATACAATCAGTAGAAGTTACAGATTATTCTTTTCCAGATCTTGATCATATTTCATTCATTATCAAATATTACTTTGAAGTTAGAAGAGTCAGATAAAAAAAAATCACACCATATGCAAATTTTATGGATTGAAAACTAATGCATTTAACTAAATCTAAAATTAGGCCATATATATGTTGTCAATGAATAAAAGTTATCAAGGAGTTTTTAACAGTTATCTCCCCTTACCCAACAAAATCTGTTAATTTTTCTAGAGTGCATGTCATAGACATTTAGTATGTTGAAATTTTAGTATGAAAAGTTTTAATCATTGACTCCAAAGTTGGGTGTGGGATGATAAAACTGTTGATCAAACTCACTGTCCTTTCGTGTACCTATTCTCCTCAATCCTCTGTTTTTTACGACTTTTCTCTTCCTCTGTCAAGATATATTCCTTCCTCATGCCGATCTCAAAACATTTCCTCAGTCGACATCGCTTACAGAAACGGCGGTTAGACACATCCATTTTACATTTCTCTTCATACGGACACTTGAAGTATTCCTACAACACATAAACAAGATTTCATATTAGGTAAGAATCAGATATCTATCATATTAGGTACGAATCAGATATCTATCATATTAGGAACGAATCAGATATCTATCATATTAGGTACAAATCAGATATCTACCATATTAGGTACATATCAGATATCTACCATATAAGGAACATATCAAATATCTATCATATTAGGTACATATCAGATATCCATCATATTAGGTACGAATCAGATATCTATCATATTAGGTACATATCAGATATCTACCATATTAGGTACGAATCAGATATCTACCATATTAGGTACATATCAGATATCTATCATATTAGGTACGAATCAGATATCTACCATATTAGGTACATATCAGATATCTATCATAGGTACAAATCAGATATCTACCATATTTGGTACATATCAGATATCTATCATATTAGGTACAAATCAGATATTTATCATATTAGGTACATATCAAATAACTATTGTATTATCGTATTCGACCCAATAAGCGCCCAGGGCGTTTAAAAAATTGAAAAAATGAAAAGGTGCTAATAAGACGAAATTATTGCAAATCAAGACAGTTTTTAGGTACAAATCAGATATCTATCATATTAGGTACAAATCAGATATCTATCATATTAGGTACAAATCAGATATCTATCTATCATTGATTCATAGAATTCCAATTTTTCATTGTCAAGTTCATCCAATAAAGGAATCATTTCACATTCGTATGTTTGAGTGGTTTGTAGATTTTAACTACACTACAGCATATGTCTGAATTACTTTGTGTGAGTGGTTTGTATGAGTGAGTTAGTTTGTGTGAGTGGTTTGTATGACATTATGTCAGAAACTGTTTCTAAAATAATGTAACAATTACAATAGTTTCCATGGTTATCACAGGACAAGAAAAATATGAATTACAGGATATGTTAAAATAGTGTATTATTTTGTAAACATCAAATGTCAAGAAAATTGAAAAAGACAATCTTCAAATTAGCAAACAAAAGTTAATGGAGAAGGAACATGTCTATGATATACAGAAATATATATATAGATATGATTATTGATATTAAGACCTATTCATACAGTCACCCCAGTGATATTAAACAGGCCCTTAAGGTATCTCACAAATATACCTTCCTATTACACTATAGCCTTACTCCCCTTCTGATTCCCTTACAAGTCACACATTCTTAAAATCATCCACCTTATTCACCAGAAAGACCAGAGGTTTTTTTTAATTCCTATAACCACTGTCATTTAACTCACCCAGTAAGCTATTAAATTGCATGTATCGAGAGAGATATATTTCTGAGACTATACACTTTTCTCAGGTCTTAATCTGTAGATTTATACGCCATAACAAAGTCTATTAAATGGCAAAATATGAGAAGCCATGTTCATTTGAGAAAGAAAAAAGATGTATATCTTTTCAGTGGGTGATAAAGCATTACAGTGCATCTGAATAAAGGTAAAACCGGGCTGCTTCGATTTTCTCTACCTGGGTAGGATAATTGGTCCTGTGACTACAACACTACCATTATAGTCAGGTAAGATGTCAATATCTTGTTGACATCTTGCTATAATTTACTCGATAACTGTTACACCACGTCATGCATTACGATCACACGAATATCTCCGTCACACAGAAGATCAATACTTCACACACTAATACACATGTTTAAATTCATGAAAATCCAAAAGAAAATGTCGGAATTTAAATATAGCCTATCAACATTTCTTCATCATTTAACGAACAGTTTAACACATCAAAATTGAATCTTGCATCAGCCTGATTTAACTAACGAAGGAAATTCTGAATTTATGTGATTTAGTAAATAAGCCATTAAAAATCAACTATTTTTTCTATACTTTTTGCCTTGCATCAGTACACGAGACCTACAAGCAATCAAGCGCGGTTGATAGGAATCGCTGGGGGAAGGGCGAGATGAATGATTGATGAGATTGTCTCATCTTACCTGTTAGCAGATACCTGTGTACTACACAAGATCTAAGGGTTCATTTCTAACCCATTTCACAATCAACACCTTCCAAGTTCATTAATTAAAACATTCAAACATCAGCATGCATGTCTGTGTTTTTATCACTGAAGCTCTGTTCTCCTTATATCTCTTATGTTTAACATTTAATGAATTGGGGAAATAAATTAATGATTTAGGAAGTTCCATGAGGTGAGGGAAACATTTAAATTTGGTCTCAATGGTGTTGGGAGGGTGGGGGTAGAGGGGGTTTAGGCCTACATATTAGTATTACATATGGTCTTGTTGTTTCTTGTTTCATTCTACTTTGATAAATGGAATCTGGCACATTGACGTCTTACAGATGTTTCTTGTTTAAATTTGAAATTCTTTTTCGTTTTTTAATTCAACATTAAATTTGAAATTCTTGTTTGTTTTTTAATTCAACATTAAGATTCTAATTTATTTGAAAAAAAATCTGAATATTACTCAGACAGAAAATGAAAAACTGATACACTTTAGTTTGTTGAAAGCTGTGGTAATGACATCTAATGAACGTGTTTAGATGTGGAGAGAACATAGATATCCAAACATGTAATTTCTTCACTCAACACTCACTGACATGTAATTATAGTCAAGAATTCTCTCAAAACATTTCTCCTATAACTGCACTGTACTTCCACCATAGCCAACAATTTATCACAGTGTTTCTTCCAGCTGCAGAGTTTTACATAAACCACTTGAAACGCTCTCGGTACTTTGACACATCCTGTGGGTTGGACTGTACTTTATTCACAAAAGATTTCATAATGGTTTTTTTTAACTTTGACTAAACTTGCTTTTTTATATAACACACAAAATTTATAACAAAGCTTTGACAAAACTTTCTTTTTTCTTTTTGTAGGAGATTTCACACAAAATGTATAGCATCGCTGTGACAAAACTAACATTTTAGTGCAGTAAAGATTTAATACTAGGGTACACTGGTTTGTTCTTATAACACTGTGTGTAAGATATATCTGTAATAGAAATAAATACCCTTACATCCACAGAACCACCGTGCATGGATATATAACACATTTCATGATGAGGGAAAATAAAGTCTTATGATAAAATGAATGAGTCTGGATTTCATCCCTGTGAATTCTAGTAGAAGTAACAAAATACATGTAACTTGTTTTTCTGGACTCTAGAAATCTAAAGAGTTATTTAACATGCCTGCTTAGCCGTGTTTGGTTTCTAGAGAATCTCATGTGCACTAAAAGACACCTAATTATGTTACCTAAAACTATTCAAGAGATAGCTGATTTAGACAGCTGTTTTGATGTTGTATTAACATTATACGATAATGTATTTATGCAGCCAGTATACATTTCCAACCAATCAGCATATGAAGGACATTCAAGCTATCAAATGGCAAGTAAATACAGATATATCTGTATGATAAAATTTAAATAAAATTGCCATATCAATTTTGTTCAACCTTTAACATGCAATGATTAGGTATTGAAATCCCGCACAATAATAATTGGTAGGAAATTGAATTTGATCAAACACTAAGAGTCATTGTGCTGATCAAGTCACAGTATTTAATTACAAAATCTATCATCATTTTACATCTAGTCATTATTTATTTAATACATTGATCAAGTCATTAATTATTTTACTGTAAAAGCAATTGATACCCATGCTTCAATATAAATGATATAATTTTTTTTTACCCAGAGCCTTATTTACTGATCAGTGACCTCTATGATTTATTTTCCTAGAAAACTTGAAGACAGAAATCTTAGTAATTTTGACATTTGTGGTAAGGCTGTATGGTTTCCCTGTAAGTGGTATTCCTGGACAGGGAGTGTGGTAGTCGACAGCTCTCCATTCTATAAACATCTCTATTGATCTGCCCTATATAACATAGAGGCTGCAACAGGTCGCACAAAATAACTGCTGACTGGGTGAAATTATTGACATAAAACCCCTCACGGCTACATAAAAACTAAACAAAAGGGGGAGCTAACTCACAAGACATGACAGAAGGGAGAGATAACTCACAGGATGAGGAAAGAGGGAGATAACTCATGATATGTCAGGGAAGGAGGAGATAACTCATGATATGTCAAGGAAAAGGAAGCTAACTCACAAGATGATGAATGATGGAGATATAACTCATGAAAGATAAGGGAAGAGGGATCATTCAAAAAGAGGCAAATAACTCACAAAATACTAATGGAAAATACTTCACAAAGGATGAAGGAAGGGGAGATAACTCATAAAAGAATCATAAATAATATTTAGACTCAAAACATATTTTGCAAAATGCATGTTTATTCATTTTTTTTTATCAATTCATTTAAATAGTTTTGTTTCCACATCTAATTCCATCTTTTTTCTGAAAAGCACTATTGCTAATTAATCATATATGAAAATAATGCTTATAGTAATGTTTTACAGACTTTTAGTCCTAAACATTTCTTGTTAATGTCTGAATATTATAACAGCCTTGTGGTACAAGTTAAGCTATCTACACAACACACTGGTCATTAGGCAGACAGCAGATGTTATAGCCAAGTCATCCAAAATATCTCCTCATCATTACAAACTGAGCTTATCATTAGTGGATATCTGATGGAATTCACAATAAATCTACACAATATTGGTGCATATATATAGCAATACGGAGGTGGTCAGTATAGACAGGTGTCAGGTGGTCACTATAGACAGGTATTGTGTATAACTGGTAGTTTTTTTTTAATAAAATTTTACTTTTAACAGACAGGTAGCCGTATACAGGTACTAGATATAGTTGTTAATTACAAGTATCTTTATAGACAGGTGGTCTGTATAGACAGGCACATGGTATACAGGTACTAGGTAGTTGTTAATTATAAGTATTTTTATAGACAGGTGGTAAGTATAGACAGGTACAAGGTATGTAGGTAGGGAATTTGGAAGATCTATTTATTGGCTATAGGTATCTGATGACTGCACCAGCTGACCCTGCCACTGGTCTGACAGATGTACTATTATTGCTGTGACCTACACTCTAATCAAAACCTAACACACATTTTTCCCCGCTATCATACATACAAACTTCACCACAGAAAATAAATATAAATCCTCTTTTCCCTGTGTATGAAGATCGATGGAGAGAGAGTTCAAAAAAGAAATAAGATGGAGAGACAGTGTTCCCTAATGATAAAACAATGCTAGCTAACACTTGTTAGGATGTTTATGAAGTGACAGCTAAGGTTGGCCATACTTGTGGTTGAAGCCCCATCTGGTGGGTTGGGTAGACATTAACCACAGCCACCAGGTCTTCATGACATCTACTTCCTGTTTCTACATATAGACACATCATAATCTAAATACAACAAAAACTCGTATAATTCTATATGACATCTCTTAATTTTTAATCATGATATTTTCTCTATAATTTTCATACTTTTTTTTTTTTTAATTATCATCCTAATATTTCAAAACATATTTACAGATATCTATAATTAGTTAGAAATGTGATGATTCCTTATATTGCTTTCTGTGGTACTATTTTTTGTAATTAAATTATCAGTAAATATTTTACAGTATCAATATCATATGTACTGCACAGGTGTATGTATGAGTATGGATTATGTAATGTATCACTGACCAACATTGATCACCAGAACACATACATGTAGAGTCATTATGACAGGAAGACAGATTGTGTCACTCCTACAGACAAATCATCTGGAGAGCTATTTTATGAGACTACTGGCAGTGGTGTTCCAGTGGTCAAGGTGTCCAATGTTTTACCACCCTCCACCTCTGAGAGGCAATTTTGAAACCCCTGAAGGGCAGTTGTCAGGTACTGACTATAGATCAGTATTTTTTTTTTAATCTGGCTTTCCTCCACCCCTTAAACCTGGCATGCCCTTAAATGACCCTGGTTCTTCCAGAAGGGGAGAGGGGTGGGGGGAGGAGAAGGGGGAGGGGGAAGGGGAGAGGGGTGGGGGGTGAAAAAGAGGGAGGGGGAAGAGGAGAGGGGTGGGGGGTGGAGAAGAGGGAGGGGGAAGAGGAGAGGGGTGGGGGGTGGAGAAGGGGGAAAAGGAGAGGAGAGAGGGAGTTAAACTCTGACTATCCCACAAACAAATGAGACAAGTGATATCATAATTTTAATCCTGGTTTTCTTACAATGTTTCTGGCAATTTTTCAAAGTTGAGGTATATAATTTGAAGTCTGTGAACATCACAGTAAAGGGTAGAGCCCACACAAGGGTAACACCTATGTAAAATTAGCTGGTGTTCTTTGAAGAGTAAAATACTAATGATGAATTCACCTTGGTAAACTTAACCGAAAATTACATATGATTACAATAATAGTTAACCTTGCCTTTTATCATTGCAGGCTTTCAGGGGACAGATATCTCGGATGTCTTACTGGGAATGTGATCATTGTTACCTAATTGGAGGGTTCAGGTAGAAGGAAAAGGGCTTAGGGAGGGGTGTGTGGGAGGGGACGAGGCTTTGTGTCAAGATATCCGAGAACAAGGTATCAGCATTTGCCTGGCAAACATACCTCCGACCTAAAATTTCGCCCATACCAGATCGAGGTAAGGTTTCCTCGGAGCTGTATGGTATCTTACAATGACACTGTAGGTAGGACAATGGTAGGGTTTAAAGTGCTTGGGGTGAGCGAGTACAGTACATAAATATATCCCAACTCTGTATATCGACCTCCTTCAAATCAAGGTCAGAAAAAAACTTAATATTGGTCGAATTAGATCTGAACATAACGAAAGTAAGAAACACATCCGGGGTTAACAAGACCTTGCTTATCAAAATTGTATGCTTATATTGTTGTCAAGATTTCAATTAAAAAACTCTGGCCTATTTGTTAACTAATTCTTAGAGCTTTTAAATATAGGAGAGAAAAAAAGTGAACAAAAAAACGAAGGTCTTAAAATTTCAATTTTTTATTTACGTCAATCAAACTTATAAATAAATAAAGAGTTTCAGTGTTCAAATAAGGCAATTGTTTAATGCATGAGCGCATAAAAATCTAAGCTTCTAACAGAAAGTGATTGGGTTTCAACTCTGGCAACTGACATGGAGGAGATTTTGGCGATTCTTGACACGAATTTAAGATTTTGCGTATTTGTTTTTCCAGGTGATGGTGTCAGGTGTTTCGGAGAACTTGTACAGTACAAAAGGCGTCTATTATCCTTGCCATCAAACTACTGATGAATCAAACATACTCTATCCTTAATTGTTACCCAGCATGCGATATCGATATCTACGTACACATGACGTCACTTTCCTATTTGTCATTTCTACGTCTGTAAATAGATCACTTATTTTTATGACTGTGTTTGAAAAAAAAATCTTGATTAATTGAAAATGAATCCCCTATTAGTTGATTAACAACCACCAACAACTCTCTAACTAGATTTCACTGCAGTAAACCCTCGCTGGACAAAAGTCCTCCGTGACAATTACTTAAAAGGCAATGACTTTGATTGTTAGATGTTTGATTTAGTAAGCTTTGATATCAGACCCAAAGGAAACTTCCTAAACCATCATTTATTTGTGTTTATATAGACAAGTGACTACCATATGTACACTTGTTATGTGACATCAGGCTAAACTTAACCTTCTTCTCTAACTCAATGACCTGTTTCTGAAAAAGGGCAATAACTCTGTGAGTGGCTACGAGATCAGTATAGTATATAAACAGAGCATTTAACCCCCATCAAGTTTATATATACATATACAGCATAAATAAATATAAAATATCTTTGTGATGGAATTAAAATATATAAAAAAGAATTAAAACAGGTCTACAATCTCTAGCTTCGCTGCTCATCAGGTGATATTTAATGATGATGTTGGTTATATATATTGACAATGTATATTGATGTAGAGATAATGTTTCGGATGATATACAATTAATAATAAAAGTGTAAGACTATAGGTCCCTAGAGAAATATATGGCCTGATGCATTTTTAATACATATTCTATTCAGAATAAAGAAAAGATGAGAAAACGATAAATCAATATCATATAATATCTATGAATGAACTAAATACCAACCATACAAATATGTGTATCATTGTCATTTTTCTCTATCTTCTTTTCTTTTCCTTTTCAATATTAACTTGTTTCTGTCGATGATTTTCCTTTGATGTTTCCATTTAACACCAGACTGTGTATGATGTTTCATTTGTTAATAACATTTTCTAGTTGCTGAGTCAGAAAATGAAATATTAATGCACACAGTTGGCTTGTTTTACTAGATTAAATATTGTTATTTTTACAATTTTATTGGCTCTTTGTTCATATTGTTGCATTTATGAAACCAAACTAATCAGATCAATTTCATAGCTGTAACATATTTCCATAGCAGAGTAGTACAGCGTTGTTATATTACTTCTTGACTGTCGATTGATTTAAAGAATTGCTATAGATGTAATCGATGACAATTAATTTGTGTTGGTGGTGATTCCTGTAGCGGGAATGCATTTCTGACATCCCTAACCTATATCTTTTGTCATGGTCACATATGGTAACAAAGCCATCTGCTTCCTAGTCATGTCCATGTGTTTCCATTACTAAGTTTTGAAATTTCAATAGTTTTGATACATTTTCATTCAGAATAGTTTGTACCTTATTATTCATCAGGAATAGTTTACCTAATTATTCATTCAGGAATAGTTTGTACCTAATTATTTATTCAGGAATAGTTTATACCTAATTATTCATTCTGGAATAGTTTTTACCTTATTATTCATTCAGGAATAGTTTGTACCTAATTATTCATTCATGAATAGTTTGTACCTCATTATTTATTCAGCAGGAATAGTTTGTACCTTATTATTCATTCAGGAATAGTTTGTGCCTAATTATTCATTCAGAAATAATTTGTACTTAATTACTCATTCAGGAATAGCTTGTACCTAATTATTCATCAGAAATAGTTTGTACCTAATTACTCATTCAGGAATAGTTTGTACCTAATTATTCATCAGAAATAGTTTGTACTTACCTAATTACCTCATTCAGTGAATATGTTCTGTACCTTTACTCATTCAGGAATAGTTTGTACCTAATTACTCATTCAGGAATAGTTTGTGCCTAATTATTCATTCAGAAATAATTTGTACCTAATTATTCATTCATGAATAGTTTGTACCTAATTATTCATTCAGGAATAGTTTGTACCTAATTAAAACTGAGAATCTACAAGGCACTCACTGTAAACTGTCTAGGACGTGATTATAGCTACACCTGGTGAAATCACCTTTAACTAGTTGCTTGTCTCTACTCAAGCTAGATCTACACCAATCTAAGTGAGAATTCTGTGATTACTTCAAATGTACTGTGATACATACCAAACCCTTAGGAGCATTTCGTCTGAAGAAAGCTTTGCAAGATTCACAAGAAATGGCATCAAAGTTGTACCCGAGCGCCCGGTCTCCACACACTCCACAATATTTGTCTTCCTTGTTTTTCCGAGCCTTGTGGACGTCTTCTGCCACGCGGACGTCCATCGGCCGGTAAGGGTTCGACATCGACGGCATGCTGTTACTATTTGAGTCTTCAAAACTGCAAAGACAGAAAAAAGGTTTGGTTTGGATATTACATTATAAGGAAATCCATGGCATTCTCTGAAAAAGAGGTAAACATTTGGCTGAGATCAATGTACAGTAAAACCTGTCTGATCGCGACCTCTGTATAAAGACTGGGTTTGACTATAAAATAAATACAGGTATAAACTGATGTAAAATGAAACCAGTTGTGAGTGTAGATAAGTGTGAATTTTGTTACGAAAATAATTTTATATGAATGAAATTCAAATGTTTTAATTTTTAATGGCTGACAAATATCATTTTTTGAAAACATGAATATGGAGTTAGTGATTCATTCAATATTATTTGTGCTTGGAATAATTAAAATGTAATACTTGTAATAGAATCTTTTATTTAATATGGTCGACATACATGTATTTTGACAAGTTCAGCAACCAGGAAACAGCATTATGTGTCAAATTAATGTAAAACTTGAGGTGAAGAAAATTTAAATGATGAAAATATTGTGAGCCCCTGTAGTGTAAAGCTTCTTCTAATGTTGTCTCTCCTGACGGCTCTGTCACTGATAGTTAGTTTTATTGGACAAACCATGATTTAATTTACATACAAAATTTATCAATGACTATTGTAATTATAAAATACCAATATTAAGCATTCAATATCCAGCTATTATATAATAATTGTATCACTACAATTTATTCATTATCACCTTTTCTAGTTCATTGAAAACTTGTTTTCAGCCATCAAATATTTGATTTTGTTAACTTCTTAAATAATACCAATAAAACTTCACAATAATTTAATAATTAATAATGAGTAGTTCATAAGCTTTCTTTGTGAATACATATAGAAATAATTTGTGTTTTTGTCCGACATCAAATTAGAGTATTTAATGAAACATATATAACATCAGGCATAAATGTAGACAACTTTCTAGGACCAATATTGTCAGTCATTACAAACGAAGGACGCTTGACCACAGGGATAAACAGACAAACCAAGAAAACAAAACTCTCCTCAAAAGGCTTACAGACAAACTATAAAATGTCTCCGGGAGAAATACGATCCTATTAGATAAAAGAAAGCTAGGAGAAAGGGACAGGGGTTAAATAGGAGGGACAGAGGGTTAAATAGGAGATCGGTGATGTTTTGTGAAGTGATAGCCTTACTGAATGTGTAATGGTTAAAACACATGCAAGCTGATCACTGATAGGCCTATCTAGTGTGTATATATAACTGTCCACTATCTGGCCTCAGATGACCTCAGCTGACCCCTGCTGACCTCTGGTTGTCTCCTTACATGAACCCTGACCCTTGCACCGAATCACCTTTCATTGCCCTTCTATTAGTATCAGGGACTTGTCTGTAATATTCCCTATCTCAGAGAATTATACAATTACCAAGTATATCTGCTGACAACTGATAGTGTATATGATATATTTATAAATGTATTGTAGAATAGCACCAAAGAAATGTGCAAATGCAATAACTCATGATACATGGATAATCAACCTGTATACAATCAAAATCTTATAATCAGTTTGTCAATAGTTTACAATGAACAGATGTTTTGAATGGAAGCTTTTTGGAAAGGAGAAGGGGATTTTATGAGGTTTTTCTATCCTGATTTTCTATGATATAGGTCTGTAAGAACACACTCAATATTGTTACATATCTACATTCTAATATTTTTTTGATAAATGGTATAATGCTACATGGCCCACTTATGTACTGTAAAACCATCAATCAATGCTGAGGAATTCAATGGACCATGGTCATCTCACTACTTTGTCACGGCCATATATTCCTAACTCACTACCAGATTATTGACTCCCTCCATTCTTTGGTAGATTCTGTGCCACGGCCATGTACACTTTCATAACAATACATATTAATATGTAAATAACTGTTAGTAACCGATATTTCCTGAAGGCTGATTTTTATTCATTGATTACCATTGATTTCGACACCTACTCTGTCGACAAAACCTTCTAGCTTACACCCAGCCCTGCTGTAGATTTCAAAAGTTCAACAAGAAACTTTCTGACATTTACAACGTACCATATAACAATAGAAAGATTTATGAAAATGTTGCTTTACAAAATGGTCACAATTTAGCTGACAGAGGGTCTCTCTTTTGTAAGGTGACCCAACCTTAAAACTCTTTCATTTTTAGCAAACAATACATACTACAGAATGATTTATTTCCCCTTACGAAACGACCTTAGAATTATTAATGAATAACAGATTATTTACATAATTACAAAAACTGTCACTTCTGTTAAGCTGCGGGTGTATTTACTGTTTTTCTATTGAATAATTTTGTTTTTTTTACCTCCTAACAATGAAGATTTCGTTATTGATCGCGATCTATGTTATCTGTACGATCTACACAATGTCTATATAAGACTTCCTGTGTATCACGCTCGGGAATATGACATTCTGGAGACACTTTGTTTTCTCAGTAAAAAAACCTTTAATTATCGAATCATATTATTCATCTCCACGTAGTTGATATGAACTGAAAATGACTTTCTACAAGTTCTATTTTCTCGTCTCCTGAATCACTACTGTATAGATATATAAACAGATTTGTTTTTTTTGCATCCATCAAAAAATGAAACCTAACAATGTTCTTAAGCCATTAAACATTCCATATTTGTTTAAAATTTATAATAAAAATTCAGAATCTCTAAAATAGTTTTAGAATTTCCAAAACAGTTTAAAAACCTTATCGCAATAAATAATTCCTAAAACCTTGTCTCAATAAATACTTCCTATGTAGTTCAGCATGGTGAAAAAGGTTATAATATTATTCAGGAGTGTCAATTCAAAATTCGTAAAGTCAACAATTGTACTGTTTATATTATGTTTTGAATGTGACAGTATGTTGTGTGCGCTGACCTGACGCACCTGTTGTTTTACCAGATCTATAAGCCTTAGACCTACTCTATCACAGTCCTGTCTATAATACCTTACAGGCAGTCAGGCTTCCTAACTAATAAGCCTCCGGTCATCCCTGTTACATTGCACAGTTTAACTTGTTTTATATGGCTTCTTGCCAGCCGTGTATCTATGTAGAGGGGGAAAATGGGGGGAAAAAAGTGTACATGTTGTATTTGTTAATACATCCACTGTTTGATTTTGAGGGGTAGAATTTGTACCATTAAACATTGTCCATGTATCTGTATAGCTGGCAAATGTTCAAGCTTTCCAGAACCCCAATATAACCACACACCCCTGTGTGGCAGTGAACCACGCAGGTCCATTCGGTGCAAAGCCTGATTTTCGGAGATATCCCATTATGATCTAGGTCGCCTAAAATCTTTTTTATCCCACGATCCTTAAATTTGACTATCTGGTGATTATGAGCCATCCTGTTCAGCGACTTCAGACAAAGACTTTCCCCTCTGTATTATATGTTATTGACATTACACACACACAACCACAACACATTTTATAATTTGTCTAACTAATTGGATGATTTTTCAAATTTGCCTCTTTATTTTGCTGTTTATCAATTACAAAAATGAAGGTTGCATGCCACAGCATCAAAGTTATATTTCATGTAAATATTTTTTGCCTTTTTTTACAAAAGAGATTTTTTTTACATTTTTAATTTGTAGTGCTTTCATAGTTGTTTTTCATATTTAGCATCCTATTGCATTCATAACCCTACAATGAGGCCATATAATTCACCATTGGCACATATAATGTTATAGAAAATATATCACATATGCAATGTAGGAAAGAAATGTAAAATGATTGGACAGAGTTGGTAAATTAAGAAAAATTGACTGTGATATGAGCTGTACAGTAAGACTATCTGTGTTCTCCCTGAACAAAAGACTAGTGTCATTTGTGTTAGATCTATTACTGAGTTTTGTTGTTCATTTGTGTTAGATCTATTACTGAGTTTGTTGTCATCTGTGTTATATCTATTACTGAGTTTGTTGTCATCTGTGTTAGATCTAATTACTGAGTTTTGTTGTCATCTGTGTTAGATCTATTACTGGTTTGTTTCATCGGTGTTAGATCTATTACTGAGTTTGTTGTCATTGTGTTAGATCTATTACTGAGTTTGTTGTCATCTGTGTTAGTCTATTCTGAGTTTGTTGTCATCTGTGTTTATATCTATTACTGAGTTTGTTGTCATCTGTGTTATATCTATTACTGAGTTTGTTTGTCATCTGTGTTAGATCTATCACTGAGTTTGTTGTCATCTGTGTTAGATCTATTACTGAGTTTGGTTGTGCATCCGTGTTAGATCTATTACTGAGTTTGTTGTCATTTGTGTTAGATTCTATTACTGAAGTTTTGTTGTCATCTTGTGTTAGATCCTATCACTGAGTTTGTTTGTCATCTGTGTTAGATCTATCACTGAGTTTCCTTGTCATCTGAGTGTTATATTTATTACTGAGTTCGTTTGTCATTTGTGTTAGAATATACTGAGTTTGTTGTCATCTGTGTTTTGATCTATTACTGAGTTTGTTGTCATCTTGTGTTAGATCTATTACTGAGTTTTGTCATCTGTGTTAGATCTATCAACTGAGTTCCTTGTCATTCTGTGTTATATTTATTACTGAGTTTTGTTGTCATCTGTGTTAGATCTATAGTTTGTTGTCATCTTGTGTTAGATCTTTACTGAGTTTGTTGTCATTTGTGTTAGATCTATTACTGAGTTTGTTGTCATCTGTGTTAGATCTATCACTGGTTTGTTGTCATCTTGTGTTAGTATCCTATTACTGAGTTTATTGTCATTTGTGTTAAGATCTATTACTGAGTTTGTTGTCATCTGTGTTAGATCTAATTAACTGAGTTTCGTTGTCATCTGTGTTATATTTATTACTGAGTTTGTTTATCAATCTGTGTTAGATCTATAGTTTGTTGTCATCATGTGTTAGATCTATTACTGAGTTTGTTGTCATTTGTGTTAGATCTATTACTGAGTTTTGTTGTCATCTGGTTTAGATCTATCACTGAGTTTGTTGTCATCTGTGTTAGATCTATTACTGAAGTTTGTTGTCATTTGTGTTAGATCTATTACTGAGTTTTGTTGTCATCTGTGTTAGATCTATCACTGAGTTTGTTGTTCATCTGTGTTAGATCTATCACTGAGTTCCTTGTCATCTGTGTTATATTTTATACTGAGTTCGTTGTCATTTGTGTTAGATTCTATTACTGAGTTCGTTGTCATTTGTGTTAGATCTATTAATGAGTTTTGTTGTCATCTGTGTTTGATCTATTACTTGAGTTTGTTGTCATTTGTGTTAGATCTATTACTGAGTTTGTTGTCATCTGTGTTATGATCTATTACTGAGTTCGTTGTCATCTGTGTTAGATTCTTATTACTGGAGTTGTTTGTCATTTGTGTTAGATCTATTACTGAGTTTGTTGTCATCTGTGTTAGATCTATAGTTTGTTGTCAATCTGTGTTTAGATCTATTACTGAGTTCGTTGTCATCTGTGTTATATTCTATTACTGAGTTTGTTGTCATCTGTGTTTAAGATCTATAGTTTGTTGTCATCTGTGTTTAGATCTATTACTGAGGTTTCGTTGTCATCTGTGTTATATCTTTTATCTGAGTTTGTTGTCATTGTGTTAGATCTATCACTGAGTTTGTTGTCATTTGTGTTATGATCTAATTACTGAGTTTGTTTGTCAATCTGTTGTTATATCTATTTAACTGAGTTTGTTGTCATCTGTGTTAGATCTATCACTGAGTTTGGTTTGGTCATCTGTGTTTAGATCTATCCTGAGTTTGTTGTTCATTTGGTGTTTAGATCTTATTACTGAGTTGTTGTCAATCTTGTGTTAGATCTATTACTTTGATTTGTTGTTGTCTTTGTATTAGTCTATCATGAGTTTGTATGTCAATCTGTGTTAGATTCTATAGTTTTTGTGTCCATCTGTGTTAGATCTATTACTGAGTTTGTTGTCATACTGTGTTAGGATCTATTACTGTTTAGTTTGTTGTAATTTGTGTATATATTTAATAACTGAGTTTGTTTGTCATCTGTTTGTTAGAATCTATCACTTGAGTTTGTTGTCATCTGTGTTAGATCTATCCTGGAGTTTGTTGTCATTTGTTGTTAAGAATCTATTTCTGAGTTTGTTGTCATTTGTGTTAGATCTAATCACCGAGTTTGTTGATACATTTGTGTTAGATCTATTAGCTTGAGTTATGTTGTTCATCTGTGTTTGAATCTATAGTTTGGTTGTCAATGCTGTGGTTAGATGCTATTACTGAGTTCGTTTGTTCATCTGTGTTATATCTATTTAACTGAGTTTGTTTGGTCATCTGTGTTAGATCTATAGTTTTTGTCATTCTGTGTTAGATTATGTTACTGAGTTCGTTTGTCATCTGTGTTATATCTATTACTGAGTTTGTGTCAATCTGTGTTAGGATCTATACTGAGTTTGTTGTCGCATTCTGTGTTAGAATCTATTACTGAGTTTGTTGTCATCTGTGTTATATCTATTTACTTGAAGTTTTGTTGTCAATCTGTGGTTAGATCCTATCATGAGTTTGTTTTGTCATCTGTGTTAGATCTAATCACTGAGTTTGTTGTCTATTTGTGTTAGATCTATTACTGGAGTTTCGTTTGTCATTTGTGTTAGATCTACTTACTGAGTTTGTTGTCAATTTGTATTAGACTCTTCACTGAGTTTGTTGTCATCTGTGTTAAAGATCTATTAGTTTGTTGTCATCTGTTGTTAGATTAATTACTGAGTTTTGTTGTCATCTGTGTTAGATCTATTTACTGAGTTTTGTTGTGCATTTGTGTTATATTCTATTACTGAGTTTTTGTTGTCAATCTGGGTGTTAGATCTATCACTGAGTTGTTGTCATCTGTGTTAGATTCTATCACTGAGTTTGTTTGTCCATTTCTGTGTTAGATCTATTTCTGAGTTGTTGTCATTTGTGTTAGATCTTCACTGAGTTTTGTTTGTCATCTATGTTATATCTATAGTTTTGTTGTCATCTGTGTTATATCTAGTCACTGAGTTTGTTGTCATCTGTTGTTAGATCTATTACTTGAGTTTTGTTGTCATCTGTGTTAGATCTATTCACTGAGTTTGTTGTTCATTTGTGTTAGAGTCTATTACTGAGTTTTGTGTTGTCATCTGTGTTAGAAATCTATTCTTGAGTTTGTTGTCGATCTGTGTTAGATCTAATTAACTAGAAGTTTGTTGTCATTTTGTGTTAGATCTTACTTACTGAGTTTGTTGTCATCTGTGTTAGATCTTTATTAGCTGAGTTTTGTTGTCATCTGGTGTTAAGATTCTATTACTGAGTTTTGTTGTCCATTTGTGTTAGATCTATTACTGAGGTTTGTTGTCATCGCGTGTTTAGATCTATTACTGGGGTTTGTTGTCATCCGTGTTATATTTATTACTGAGTTTGGTTGTCATCTGTGTTAGGATCTATAGTTTGTTGTCATCTGTGTTATATCTTATCACTGGGAGTTTTGTTGTCATGCTGTGTTAGATTCTATTACTGAGTTTGTTGTTTGTGTATATAACACTGCATTGTTGTTCTGTTTATATCTATCCACTGAGTTTGTTTGTCATCTGTGTTATATCTATTAAGGGTGAGCTATACTGAGTTTTGTTGTCATGCTTGTGTTATAATTGATTATTGAGTTTTGTTGTCATCTGTGTTAGATCTATTACTGAGTTTGTTGTCAAATCCGTGTTATATTATTATGGTTGTTTTCATGAGAGCTATCGAGTGTTTTATTTTGTTAGTTCATCCTGAGTGTGTCTCTTGTAGATCTATTTACTGAAGTTTGTTGTCATTGGTTTATCTTGAGTTTGGTTTATTGTATATCTATTACTGATTTGTT